>JANAVB010000921.1:17500-180000 GCA_029216955.1 Iris pallida
TCTTGACAAATAGCAAATCTTTCATCTTGCTCCGCCAATAATGATAGTTGGTGCCGTTCAGGTTCACCATACGCACCGGCTTCGCGTCCATCTCTTCTCTCTAGTTTTCTTGTCAACTCCTGACACCCTTCTGAATTCCAGAACCTGGCTCTGATACCACTTTGTTGAGAAAGAAACACGGAAACATTTCTCCAAACTAGATAGTACCTGCAGGAGAATCGAGCAATACAACGCACGAACCAAAATATCAAAACAAACCACGCAGATACAAATAATTTTGACGTGGAAAACCCTTGCGGAAAAAACTACGGGACGATCGGAGTCCAACCCTGAGAAGCCTTCATTAATGAAATAAAGGAGTACACCCTCTACAAACTTCTCCTGATCCAAATCGGATCCCCACAACACTTAGAAGCAAGAATAATGATTACAAAGCTACGAAGAACAAAGACGACGAGTAGATATTACCCGAACGCGATCCTCCTTCGAAAATGGCCTTAAATCCTCCTTCTCTTCCAAAGTTGGAATGGCACTCTTGCCTCTTTTCTCTCTCTCTTGTGTGTGTTGTGTATGAGATTAGAGTTAGGAAACACCATATGAAAACACCCTAATCCCGCAGCAAAATCTGGATCGTAGGATACGATCCAACGGTGATCAATCACCCTGAAAAATGCTTCAGCCCCGACGACACAGAGTTCGGCCAGAACTCTGTGTTTGGCAACCAGCACAGTTCTGGAACCAGGGGAAGTTCGGCCCGAACACTGCCCCCTCCTTCCAGTAGCTCATCTGTCAGCTTCCGAGTATCTCCGTCATCTCCGACTGGCCTCGTCACCTCCCGGAGCTTCTCTAACACTGTCACCCTCACTTTTTCCAGTTAGGAGTAAAATGGTAATTTTCCATTTTATAATATTTTTGGGAATTTTATTTCATGAATATTATTATTTAATTATTATAGGAGTCGGGTTCGAATTTCATCGCATTCCGAGTTAATTCGGGACCCCGGTGAATTTCGACTTGAGCTGTAATTAGCCTGTTAGCTAACCATGGCCCACCACACTAAACTTTAGGGTTTAAGAGTTTGGACTAGTCCCCTATGAGTAATTTAGTTTAATTATGATTTTTAATTAATTTTAGCATTTTTCTAAAACCCATTTGGATTTAAATTAACATTAGGCTAGTGTAGGGGCAAACTTGTAAATACAAGTGCCCCTACCATGACCACCATGGCCGGCCACCTATAGGGCCACCCCCCCTCCACTTCTTTTACTTCTTCACTAAGTTTCTTCTTCTCTCTTCATTTCTTTTTCCAACTCCTTCTTCTTCCTCTTCCAACTCCATTTAGGTATGATTTTAATTCTCATTTTATTACTCATATGCATTTAACCCCTTCACAATAAATGGAGAGGAGAAGATTCTCTTCCATTTGCCCACAAATTTGTAGGTTTTCCCTAGAAAAATAGGTTGATGATTTATTAGGATTTAATCATTTGAGAATGATATATATATATATATATATATATATATATATATATATATATATATATATATATATATATATATATATATATATACATGTGTATTTATGTGTGTGTATTTATTTATGTATTTGTGTGTGTGTAGAGGAGGGTGATATTGTGTCATGGGGATGATGGTGTTGAGAGAGTGGTGTGTGTGTGTGTTTGTGTTGTGTGAGGATGTGTGTGTGTGTTTTTATATATATATATATATATATATATATATATATATATATATATATATATATATATATATATATATATATATATATATAGTTATATGAGTGTATTTATATATATACATGGATGTGTGTATATGGATGTGTGTGTGTTATATATATATTTGGAGGGATGGATAGATATCTAGATAGATTATTTATAGATATCTAGTTATATATATATGTAGATAGATATATATTATATATAGGGATATATATATATATAGATATATATATATATATGAAGTGTATATATATAGGGAAGTAGAAGAGGAGATGAAGAAGAAGTAATGGCAGCCACAGCAGCACAGTAACAGCAGTAACAGCAGCAGCAGCAGCACTTGGCTGCTGCCAGGAAACAGCCCCCCCCCCCCCCCCCCATGGCCTTTAAGCCTAACCCCCCCCCCCCCCCCCCCCCCCTTCACCTAAGCATATATGTATATATATAGATATATATATATATATGTATTATACATGGTTGGAATCGTAGAGAAGAGTAGAAGAAGATTATGGAATGAAAAGTTAGAAAAGGATTTGAGGTTGGGAGGAAAGATTGAAAGAAGTTGGAAGAATAGGAAAAAGGCTAGAATAGAAAAAGGGAAAAATCGAGTTAGAGGGCGAAACGGAGCTCGGAGTATCCGATTGAGTTGAAACTTGGCGTGGGGCATGAATACGTGATTTAGATTTTGCGGGTAGGCTTCCGAGTGGAATTCGGGGTCGTAGGACGCCCATATCGTGCCGTATCGGTGCGTATCTTGAAATATTCAAGATTTTGACAACGGGCCGTATCGTGGACCGAATGTCCATGTTACCTAGGTATTTTGGTAGATATTATATGTATAGGCTAGTATCATACTACCCTAGGGAGATCGGATCAAAATATCAAGCGTAGGTAGGCTAACTTGATAGTTGCCGAAGCTAGAATTTTACCCTTTTTAAGGGTAAAATAGGATATTGGCCTACGGCCAAGATATGAGTTTCGAAGTCCAAGATGGACTTGGATATGGGTTGTAGAGGTTGGTAATAGTTAGAAATAGTCGCCTAGACCTAGTCTTGACCCCGATTGACCCCGGTTGACTTTTTAGACCGAAAGTCAACTATGGGTCAACGCTTTACCCAAATTAGTCCCGATTTCTATTAGACTTGTGTAGTTGACCAAAAGTCAACTATTAGCCACCATTGACCTAGGGTTGACCAGGGTTGACCTAGAGTTGACCAGAGTTGACCAGAGTTGACCAGTTGACCAAAAGTCAACTGTAGACCAACTCTTGATCCCGTTTGACTTTTTTCGACTTGTTTTGACCCGTGATGACTGGTATGACCTAGGATTGACTTGGGTTGGCTTAGATTGACTTGATATAACTTGATTTGACCTAGATTGACTTGACATGACTTAGTGTGACTCAGTGAGACCTAGTTTGACCTAGATTGCATATCATTCATTGTAAATCATTCCTAAACTTGTTTAAACCTAAATTAACTTACAGTATCTCATATTTAGGTCTTCTGATACCGCTCTGAGCATTGATATACCATACAGCTCAGGACAGCAGGCGAGTATATTCACTGATAGTTTTTATTGTCTTGATATCTGCTATATCCGATTCAGTTGTAGTGTCTTACTTGATTCCTGACACGATGGTTCACGGATTAGTATATATCGGATCCTGTCATGAGATGTTGTTCCCTGGTTACTTGGTATATTGGTACATGACTCGACTTGTTACTTGTACTTGTATAGACATGGACTTGGGAGTGGGCTGATCACCTGCTTTTGAATCCCGTGTCATGACGTGTTATGTCCGGATCCTTTATACTTTTCGGGGATGGAGAATTATTAGTGGTTGTGTGATCAAATTTCCACATTGTTCTACTGTATACATTGTTCATAGCTATACCCTCGCCTCACGACGGGTAAAGCCTGACCCTACATCGTTCATAGCTTTCCATGGTGACCGGCCTTACCGTTCTATTGTACTCATTGTTCATAGCCGGTCGGATGGAAAGCCTGATCATGTTTCCCAAGCCGATCACATAACGCTCTAATAATTCAAATCACATTTTATATTTACTTTATCTTATCGTATATCCTGCTCTGTTCTACATTCAGTATTTTCTCACCATGCCATGATATACAGTTACTCACATGCTCTACTTGCCTTTACATTGTACCTTGATTGGAGACTAAGTTCTGCTCGGGAGAAGAGTTACAACCCCGGTCCTTGTTTGGTTTAAGGGTTGTAACTCGGCTTCCGAACGGTTCTCAAGTTTTCATATATCTTTGTCTTGTAGTTCATTATACTGTCTCTTATAGAATTTGTCAATTCACATGGAACTGCTGTTAGTGTTTGTACTTGCTCATTTTCCTGACAAGATACCGTTATGATATATTACAGATGACTCTGAGGCGGACTGCTCGACCTATTATGGGCTCGAGTCAGATGGAGTAGCCTTAGATCGTGGCCTTATAGTAGAGCCACTAGATTTTGTACTTCCAGAGTAGTGTAGGTTAGCTAGGTTTGACTGGACTGCGATCCAGCTAGCTTATCAGACTGTAGTTCTATATTCTATTTTGATACCCTGTGATGTATATATCTGGGCTTGTATTGGACTCTGCACTTATTTACTCTTTCATCTATCATATGTCTTTCCTCTGAGCTATCTATCTTAGTTTATTCTGTGATTGAGACTGTATTGTTATGTCACCTCCATTCGGAGAGTATATACTGTACAGGTACATTTTAACTGTTAGTCGTAGGCATTTACAGACCCTATATACAGCATTCTACCGTCGATACTGCGGCGTAGGCTGGACGTAACCACGTGCTCGTGCCCCTCTTCAGGGTGCGGGTCGTGACAAACACACAGACGGTGCTCGTCGCACTCCGGGGTCTTCTCCACACTTTGTTGGGAAAGAAATGCGAAAACCTTTTCCAAAACTAGAGAGTATCTGCGAGAGAACCGAGCAATACAATACGCGAACCAAAATACCAAAACAAACCACGCAGACACAGAAAATTTTTGACGTGAAAAATCCTTGCGAAAAAAAACCACGGGACGATCGGAGTCCAACCCTGAGAAGCCTTCACTAATGAAATAAAGGAGTACACCCTCTACAAACTTCTTCCGATACAAATCGGATTCCAAAATACTTAGAAGCAAGAATAATGATTACAAGGCTACGAAGAACAAAGACGACGAGTAGATATTATCCGAACACGATCCTCCTTCGAAAATGGCCTTCAATCCTCCTTCTTTTCTCCCAAAGTTGCAATGGCACTTTTGCCTTTTTTCTCTCTCTTGTATGTGTTACGTATGTTGTCTTGTGATTAGGGTTAGGAATAATCATGTATAAACTTCCTAATTCGCAGCAAAACCTGGACTGTAGGATACAATCCAATGGTGATCAATCACCCTGAAAACGCTTCAGCCCCACGATACAGAGTTCGGCCAGAACTCTGTGTTTGGTAACCAGAACAGTTCTGGAACCAAAAGGCAGAGTTCGGCCAGAACTCTGTGTGGGGGCAGAGTTCGGCCCAAACTCTGCCTCCCCTCTTCCAGTATGTAATCTCGTGGCTCCCGAGCTTCTGCTTCGTCTCCGAATGGCCTCGTCACCTCCCCGAGCTTCTCTGACACACAGACGTCGCTCGTCGCACTCCGAGATCTTCTCCACATAGTTGAGAACCCCACCCACTCCAACAAGAACCCGATCAAAATCGGACACGAGTCCCACAAGCTTGAGTTCAACTACCATTAGCATATTTTCATCTGCTCAGTGCCATTGTTTCTTTTGTATCAGACAAAGGTTTGATAACATAGTTAAAGGAAAATGCTAAGTTTACTACCAAATGCCTACAATCTTTTTACAACCACTCTCTCCCCTTCTGCTAATATGGGTCCCATCGGATTCCACAATCTCTTCTCTCCTCCGATTAATGGATGTCACTCAGGCTGTTGTATAGCTTACAACTAAGAGCATCTCCAACCCTATTGTGAGTTTAGAAAAAATGGTTGCCGCTTAGGAATGACAAACTTTCATTCCAAAAATTCTTCTTCAATACAAATGTAGAATAAAATATGAAGTTGACATGGCAAGGAGAATGTGAAGTTGGTTGTCTAGATCTAGACAATGCACTTCACAATGACTTTGTCTCCACATCATCAATTATGAATAGAAATATTTATAAAAAAGTTGAAGAAGTGGAGGAGTTGACTTGGAAGTTGGAAAAAATACTTTTTATTGTCTCCTCAATACTTTTGCATTGGAGAGAGTTTTTCTATCTCGTTGTCTTTTGAGATATAATTTTGCCACATAAACAAGACATTGTCTTGTGGCTCATGTCCCATAGGAGCCACCTAAGACTCACAACACTTAACAAGACAATAGGGTTGGAGATGCTCCAATAATAGTTGTAAGCATATAATTGCTCCATAGTTAAAGTATGCATGTTCGGAGTCACCCAAATAAATTCAAAGGAAAAAAAAAACTCTTCATAAAAGGGAACAAGGCTGCATACATCTTTTACTCTGTGCCTATGAAAAATTTCATCTACCACTCGTAAGCAACGACATAGAGATGGCCACGGACGACGGGAACGACCTAAAATAATCGCTAAAATCATCGTTCGACGCAATGCTGAAGCTCATATAGTCCGGAGACAGCTCGGGCATCGGCGCGTTCCCGTCCAAGTACTGCACCACTTGTCTCATGCTCGGCCTCGCCGACGGCTCGCGGTGCGAGCACAGCAACCCGAGCTTCAACACCAGCTCCATCTCGCGTTCCGACCACTCCTCCCCCAGCCTCGGGTCCCTCGTCTCCAGCACCGACCCCTTCGTCCAGTTCTCCAGCACCCAGTCCACCAGAATAAACTGCTGCCCGTCCGCCTCCACCTCCAGCGGCCTCCTCCCGCACGCCACCTCGAAGAGGAACACCCCGAACGCGAACACGTCGGTCACGGTCGTCGCCCTGCCGGTCCTCGCCAGCTCCGGCGCGATGTAGCCCATCGTCCCGACGATGTGCGTGGCGCGGGGATTGGTCCCGTGCTCGTAGAGCCTCGCGAGCCCGAAATCTCCCAGCCTCCCGTTCATCTCGCCGTCGAGCAGCACGTTGCTCGCCTTGATGTCCCGGTGGACTACGACCTGATCCCACTCCTGGTGCAGATACGCGAGCCCCGCCGCCACGCCCTTTATGACTCGGAACCTGCAGACCCAGCCGAGCCCGGGCTTGGTCCGGTCGTGCAAGTACTTGTCCAGGCTGCCGTTGGGCATGAAGCTGTAGACCAGGAGCAGCTCCCCCTTGCGGCGGCAGTAGCCCAGGAGCTGCACGACGTTCCGGTGCCTGAGCTGCCCGATGCTCACGATCTCCGCGACGAACTCCTTCATCCCCTGTCTCGAGTCGTGGGAGACCTTCTTCACCGCGACCTCGGTGTCGGACGCGGGCAGCACCCCCCGGTAGACCCTCCCGAAGCCCCCGATCCCGAGCAGCTCGCGGTCGGCGAAGCCGCTGGTGGCACGGAAGAGATCCTTGTAGGAAAACCTGTGGGGCCCGTACTCCAGCTCCCAATCTTCGAGTAGCTCGGCGTACTTGATCCTCCTCGCTACGACCACGACGGCGACAACGATCAGCAGCACGAAGGAACATAAAGCCAGGGGAACCCATATCGCCAGCTTCTTCGAATTCCCCGAACCGGTCGCCAGACGAGGGAGCTTCGGAAGCTTCGCGTAGTCGAGCGGTTCCGCCTCGCCGCTCATCTTGAAACTCCAGCCGAGGACGTAGTGGGTGGTGGAATAGGAACCGGTGGCCGAAGAGAACCCGACGTAAGCCGGGTCCGATATGACGCTGGAGAGGTCGACGGTGGAGGACAGGAGGGGCCGGTCGGGCTTCGGCATTTGGAACGGGGACATGGTCACGTTCAGCTGCATGCTTCCGCCGTCGAAATCGATCCAGACCTGCATCGGTTGGCCGCTGCTGAGGCTCAGGTTGTTGAACTCAACCGCACGGCTCGCGGTGCTGTAGTAGTAGTAGCCGGCGGTGTGGGAGACGACAGAGTCGAGGCCGTTGACGTCGACGCCGACGTGGTTGTTGTCGATGTCGCGGAACTCGGGGTTCTGGATGGTGTCGAGCTCGACGGCGAATATGTGGTTGGTGGCGTTGCCGTTGTTGTTGGGGTTGAAGAGGCCGAGGTACTGGTTGGGCGTGGCGGAGGAGAGGTTCCGGTCGCGGGAGACGAGGAAGGCGATGCCGTGGCCGGTGAGGTCGGGGTACTGGCCGGCTATGGCGAAGACGAAGGTGGTGGAGAAGGAGAGGAGCTGACCGGTGGGAGAGCGGAAGCGGAGGGGGGCCGGGCGGAAGGCGTGGCCCATCAACTGCTTGGTGGTGTTGGTCAGCAGGAGGAGGCCGCCGGAGGTGACCGACGAGATGCCGTCGAGGCTGAGATCGCCGGCGGAGAATCCGCTGAAGGTGAAGGCGTCCCCGCCGCTGGAAGTTGCAGCAATCGATGAGGAGAAGCGCAACGAGAGGAGGGGGAGGAGGAGGAGGAGGAACGGAGGCGGAAGGAACGAACGCGACATGTTTGGCTAGCTCATGTCTGTCGAGTGGAAGCATCAAGAAGGATTTTTTTTTTTTTTTAGTAGATCGATCGGGCTCCTGGTTCAATTCGTTTGCATCACTCAACCGTTTGTCAGTAGCTTTGTTTTCTTTGGTTTTGGTCACGATGCTGACTTTTTTGTGCACCTGCACGCACACCTTGCAGATGACAGAACACTATGTGTGGACTTCTGAGGGTCGGGTCAGGTTAGTTACTTGAGTAGGAATTAAGGACAGATGGAATGAATTGTGATGTTGTACTTCTGAGTGGTCCTAAGTTCCTACCCTTATGAGAAATTATTGTGTGTTCTAGACTCATCACGTGAAGATACTTAAATGGTGAGTCCGAACACTATTTTTTTAACGAAAAATTTCAACAGTAGCATAGAACTTTAGGAATATTGCATAAAAGACACAAAATTTTGATAAATTGTAGGAAAGGTATCGTGGCGCCCAAATTTCGGGCGCCAAAAATTAATTTTCCTAATCACCAAACTTAGCCGGTGGAAAAAAAAAAAAAAAATTAAAAAAAAAAAACCGGCGCCCAAAAACAGGGCGTGAAATTTTGGAAAAAAAAAAAAAAAAATGGCGCCCCTAAAAGGGGTGCTTTATTTTTTTTCATATAGAATAAAGAAACGAAAAGGAAAATAAGAGCGGGAAAAAAAAAAAAAGGGCGCCCAAAAATGGGGCGCCAAAAATTACTATTTTTTATATTTTATTATTTCTTTTTTTACAGAGGCACTCTGATTTCACAACGGCAACTATAACTTTTACAACGGCTATTTTACAACGGCTACTATAACTTTTACAACGGCTATTTTACATGTATGTTGTCTATATATATATGAATCATCTTATTAAAAATTTTCACATCCAATTCATTCCCTCACTTCTCAAGTTACTTCTCACAGACAATCAAGATATCAAGTTACTTCTCACGCACAAAAATTTTCTCCTCTGCAGTGAAGCTTTCAAGAAGAATCATCTCCAAATTACCGCCTGGTGTCAAGAAGAATCCCTCAGAAAGACGTTCCAACATTCAACGACCTTTTTTATTTTTTTTTCATGGATCAGGTATTAACATTGATCTGCTACCATGGAGGTACACTTAGTGGACTATCTTATGAAGGAGGTACAACTAATCTAATTTCTACCTCTCCTGATATCTCCTTAGAAAATATACGTAATATTATCGTGGAACGTTTTTCTATTACATATGATTTCGTAATAAGATATTTTTTTACCGATACTTTTTTAGTTATAGATAGTGAAGAAGCATGGAACTTCGTTATTCGGGATAATATAGGTGCATCTTGTATAAAGATTTATATTAATCAAGCATTAACAAATGTAAGCAGAAATATTTCTTCTACTAGTCAACCTGTTTATAACAGCCAAAATTTTCATGTTGGTCCCAGCACTTCAAACCAAGTAAATTTAGTTGAAGAGAACGTTGATGACGTTGATAGTGACGACTTAGTGGAAGATTTAGACTATTATTTAGACAATAATGATGATAATTTAGATGGTAGCACCCCTGAGTTATTTGTTGGAAAAGAATTTTCTTCATCTTCTGCATTTCGAAATTTTATTAGTGATATAGCAATTCTTCATAATTTTAGTTGTAGAGCTAAACATAACAATTCTCAAAGAATTGTATACATTTGTGACTCTCCAGATTGCAGTTGGAGAGTGTATGCTAAAGCAATTGGTAACGGTACAATCTTTGAGATTCGTACATTTGAATCTCGACATTCGTGTACCGGTGTGTTACCAAGAGGACATCATCGACACACTACTGCTGCATGAATTTGTGAAAAAATAATGGGTAAAATTAGAGATAACCACTCATATAGTGCATCTCATATTGTAAAAGATATACTTAGAGATTATCGAGTACATATTACGTATTCTAAAGCTTGGAGAGCTAAAGAACTTGCATTATCTGAAATCAACGGTAGTTATATCGATGCATATGGTAGTCTTGAAAGATATTGCTTGACAATTGCGGAAACAAATCCCGGTAGCAAATGTTTTTTAAAGACCGTAGAAAATAATGTCTTTCAAAGAATATATATTTGTTTTAAGGCATGTATAGACGGTTTTTTAAGTGGTTGTTTGCCTATAATTAGTATTGATGCAACATTTTTGACATCAAGATATCAAGGTAATTTATTTGTGGCATGTGCACATGATCCTAACTACCAGTTATATCCTATTGCCTATTGTATTGCTGAAAATGAGAATACCGAATCATGGACATGGTTTTTAAACAATTTGAAGATTTCTTTTGAAATTTTTTTTGACCGGTGGGATAGTATTTCATTCATATCAGATAAACAGAAAGGATTAATTCTAGGAAGAAACATATCCCTGGACGTGATCATGGAAGACGGAAACTGGAAGCTCTTGGATAGAAATATAGCAAACTGGTTTGGCAACGAAATCCGGAATGTCCCTATCATGGGCGGAGAGGGCAACGACTATTGGAACTGGGATGGGGTGCTGTCCGGAAAATTCTCGCAGAAATTGGCATACGATAGGCTTCGCTTGGTCTTCCCCAAAGTGGCATGGACAGAGCTGGTCTGGGTGGAGGGAGCAGCGAACAAGATGAAGTTGTGTTTTATAAGGCAATTCGGAATAGACTTCTTACCAAGGATAGGCTCATTAGGTAAAGGAGCACATCCATCATGTGCGGATCTACATGGACGGCACTGGGGGACTGGGCCCCCAGTGAAATCCCAGTGATTTTTTTTAGAAAACATACCATCAAACGTCTTCAGCTTATTAATCATAAATAAGGGTCTCAATTTATTAATCATAAATTAGGTTTTTAAATGATTGTCTTCATTGAAAAAGAGTTGCTTAGTAGTATTACAAATGATATTTATCATTGTACTTAAACATTTTGAAAGTTTGAAAAATCGTAGAGAACAATTGTGAAATGTAATTCTGTATTGTATGAAAATAGTACTATTTAATATAAATTATAATATAATATTATTATATCTAAAAAATTGGAGGCGTTGTTTTCGAACCCCCTTAGGTTGTGTGCTCCCAGTGGATTGTAATCTTGGATCCGCCACTGACATCCATCATGAGTCTTTTAAATAACATTACAAGTGACCTGCATAGTATGGAAGCAATGTAAAAGAAAGATGAAAGGGGATAAAATGTAGTGGTGGTTTGGTTGGATTGTAAGCTAGTTCTCTTATATTAATAAAGTACCTTTGCTTGAGAATATATATATATATATATATATATATATATATATATATATATATGTATATATATATATATATATATATATATATATATATATATATATATATATGGGAGCGGATCAAAAGTCCCCCTTAGAAAATCTCCTAAAAATCTCCCTCAATCTAATTCGTAATATTAATGTTAATATTAATGTTAATGTTAATATTAATGTTAATATTAACATTAATGTTAATATTAATTTTTTTATATTTTTTTATATTAATGTTAATGTTAATATTAATGTTAATGTTAATTTTAATGTTAAGTTTAATGTTAATTTTAGTATTTAATGTTAATATTAACATTAATATTAACATTAACATTAATATTAACATTAATATTAACATTAAATTACGGATTAGAGTGAGGAGGGCTTTTAGGGGGTTTCTTAAGGGGGCTTTTGATCCGCTTCATATATATATATATATATAGAGGTGGCTTCCAATGCGGGATGCTATTTACGGGATTATTACGGGAGCCCATTCTTACCAGCATCATCTATTCTTTTCATTCTTTCAAAATTACTATAACATCATCTTTTTTTTTTCATTATCTTCATCTTCTCATTCCTATTTTCAATAAACAAAGTTGTGGCAACAGAAGATGAGAAGAGGAGTCTTCGGTCAGGAAGAGCAGTTTTGGACAGCATCGGTGGCTCGCGGCTGCACGTCTAGGTTGTGCGCGGATCATCGGCGAGGCCTAGGTGGGATAAACGGTGACGGAAGGCTCGGGGCTAAGAGGTCAGGAGGCAAGGAGATGCATCGCGAGTCCGGCTTGCGTGCAAAGGAGCCGCGTGTGGGCAAGACGCTCTGCGACACTTGGGTCGGGGTACGGTGCAGTACCCATTACGGGGATGCCCGACAGGGATGCCCGACAGAACTCAGCACGGCGTCGTAATGCCCGGGCCAAGCGGTGCTCGACTATGGTGCGTGCGAGGGGTTAGGCTTCGGTCGGTGATGGCTTGAGGACGGTTAGGTGCGCAGTTAGACGCGACAAGTCGACACACTGGGTAAGCTGACGGGAACTCTGGTAAGCGGAATAGTGGACGGCATCGACTCGCGGAGGAGTCGCATGTCACGCCCCGCTCCCGTAGGAGCGATCGTCCTCGCTAAGGCGTGATGCCGCACGAGTCTAGATTGCGCTCGTGCAAGGTAGTTCCATAACGACCGATTACATCGGCGGTGACGGGGTCGTCGCACAGAAGTCCCAAGCAGAAACATTGAAACATTTCAGCAGAAATTTAGAATAAGCACAAATGAACACAAGTCATTCAAAAGAAGCTCTTTATTGATATTGAATACATGATTACATTTGCGGACGCAAGGCCAAATTACAAGTCTCTCGTGCTCACTTTTCTCTTATTTACAAGTCACTCTGCTCTCTCTCATCTCTCGATACAATTGCTTAAGCCAGCGGAAGCTTCGGAAGACGATGTCCATACATTATGTCCTGTATAAGTCTTCAATCCACGAGGCCCCACGCTTCGAATCGCCAAGGAACTCCGTGCCTCGATGCATCCAAGCGAGATCCGCGCCACGAGCTTCAACCTGTGCCTGCACATAAAACACTATGTGGGTGTCAGTACCACTGTACTGGTGGAGTGAGCTTCTCGCCCACCCATACATAACCGACACGTTCATTTAATTTGTGCAGCTTAAACCCTTTTGATTGTCTTTCTAGTCTTGCCTTAGGATCAGTTTTAAGACTTGACGTCTAACCAACTCGATGTGCAACGACAGCGTCGTGCTACAATACCGACGTGTGTTCCGATCGAGGCAATGCCTCATCGTCTAGGTACTCGGGACGGCAAGGTCGTGCCACATTCTATTCGCAACTTAGACATATTCAAGACCTATGCCGAAGAGCAACTTACGCAAACTCGGCCGTGCCAGGACCTTTGTTTAAACTCAACGCCTCTAGACCAATCCTCGTGCCAACGATTCAAGTGCCAAGGACGGCCATGGGACGACTCGTGCAGGTCGTGCCTCTAGACTTTGCTTAAACTTGACCGTGCTTCGAGATTGAGGCCGAGCCTCGCAACATATCAAGACTTATCATGCTGTCGCCTTGCGGCCCTTTTATTCAACTCATGAACCAACTTAGACAGGACTTGCCAAACCTAGCATCGATCTCATGGACATCCCGATGCCAATCTATCGTGCCAAGCACGGTGCCTATGCTGCAGTCCAGTCTTAGGCCCAGACCTTGTGTTACCGACTAGACCTGCATTCAAGCTCTAGACTCAATCCAAAGGCATACACACCGTGTGCCGCTATTGCCAACACATCTACATGAGTGGTCACTAGCAATTTCAAGCTATCTTGGACTGGCTCGTGGGATATCGGTCACGTCCCTACACGGGTAGCTTGCCCGGAGGCGCCGAAGTCTCCCATGCGGTTATCCAGCATCCTACTTTGAGCCACAACTCGCTTCTTCCGGGCCGAATGATCTCGGCGTCCCGGTGATCATTCGAGAAGACTACACCTTGTCGACAAGTTGCCCAATGACCATACATACTCGATCTATCCAGTCTATCCAGTCCTTCCTTAACATGACCATGCTTTTCTTCTATCTGTCAAGACTTAACGAGACTCCCAAGCCGTGGGACCGATCTCGTGTGCGGGACATATCAAGACTTTAGTGAGACTCCCAAGCCAGGGGACCGATCTCGTGTGCGGGACATATCAGGACGTAGCGAGACTTCCAAGTAGCGGGATCGATCTCGACGACAACCAGTCGCGTGGACTTACTTTGTTCGTGGCAAGCTTTTCACTAAATCGACCGTAACTCGTGCCTTAGACAGGCCTGATTCTATAGGCGACGCTAACACTCAAGTCATATACTTTGCACGACGAGCCTTATTCTCAAGGGGCTACGCGACTTGACAACGGCAGATAGAGCGGGACAGTGCTAGAAATGGCTTCGATAGCCCAGTACAACACTTGTCTAACTTATTCGGACAGCGACTCGACGAGCAGAGGCTACGCCAAGCTTTGCGTCGAGGGAACGTGCTATGCACGGGGTCGACTTGAACAACCAAGTTCGTGCCTAAACTTAGCCAACGAGCCGTACAAGACGACTTAACTTGTGGGGCGTGCGAAGGCTATGCCAAGCCTTGCGGGACAGGACCGTGCATGCTTTGTTAAGCATCCATGCGGGCGACGCCTATGACTTAGGCTGATTTGAGTGTCGGGGCAACATGACGGGACCGTGCATGCATTAAACAAGCATTCTTGCGGGCGACGCCTATGACTTAGGCCATTTCGAGTGTCGGGGCAACTTAGCAACTTAGGCCAACTTTCTCCTCCCATGCCACGGGATCGAAGGATCGAGTGTCATTTGAAAGCACGCTGAGCCAACTTCTATGAAGACCGTGGGACCATTTTCCATGTTCTAATACATTCCGACCGGACGGGATTATTCCCTTAGCTATGTTGGTGCGTAGCTTTTAGATTAGCCTACCAGTGCAAGTTGAAAACAAGCGAGTTATTAAGTGAAGGCTAAGATGAAGCAAGTTTACCGAAACTCCCCCACCTGATCGCACGGCCGTCTTGACCGAGCAATGTCTTCAAATAGCCGTTGCAAGGCTAAGTTCCAACGCCGTCGGCGTTTCGATTTCTCCGATTGACTTTGCGGGACGGGGCACTACAACATACACCACTCAGAATAAGTCTCGTCCTCGAGACTTTCCTGGTGGCAAGCTATCCTACCATTTCTATAGCCAAGACTTAATCGTATACACTCCGCCTACGCGTTTCCACAATTCCGAGCCACGCTCGTACTATTATCAATCCTTTCGTTAACATGATTTCAAGATCTCGACACACTTCCATCTTTCAAGTCTTGCTTGAACTCATTGTATCACTTGGCTGGATCGTGCACGCATTCCAAGCGTCCCTAAAATACATGCATTCAGCCAAGCCGCATGATAGAGAATTTGTCATTCTCACTCGAGTCGCCTCGTGCACATACCCAGGCGTCCCTAAAATATATGCATGTCAGCCGAGTCTCGTGAGTAGGGTTTCCTACGTTCGTGATTCATGCTATCCATTCTAACCAATCCTCAAGATCAATCTTCGATTGATAACTCTTGCAACAGGGGCGTTTCGTCCAACCGCTAGGCCAATCTTTGCGAGGCTAAGTCAATGTCAGGATTGGAATCATAGTTCCCCAACAATAATGCCAATACTGACCCCAATCCAAGGGTCAAACCAAAGTCGGTAGTACGGGATTTTCTACCCAAGCTCGCGTCACTCAGATTTCTAAACATCGAGCACGATCACCTATTCGCATAAATGCATTCGTTGCGCGTATTCGAATCTATTCAAATCACCACTTCTAATCAATTCATGTATTCGATCACGAGATCGTCTAGCTCGATAATATGTTGCGCCCCAATCTCACGCGAGTCCGATTATCCACGGTGGTTCGTGAATCACCACGCAACGCTCCCGTGGAATAATCATTCTCATCGGGGCGTAACACTTGTTTGAGTCCAGACTAATTCATTCTCGATACGTGGATTGGACCTACGCAATCCTCAAATTTAATTTTTCAAGCACACAAATTCATTCTCGAGTCACCTTCGCGTCAAACCACAAGTCAAAGCATACAACTTGCCACGCCATGCAAGTTCAATCACCCCCGCTGTATGAATCACCATACCAGCGCTCATGCGGAGTGATCGCTCTAATCGGCGCGACGTATGTGCGAGGCTGGAGTTGCGCTCGCATAAGACAAGAATGTCGAAGTTGTGGTTATCGACGAAGCAAATCCAAACGTTTCATTTTCCTCCAAGTCAAGATCTTAATTTGATAGTCCGTTTGTCATGTCTATCATTTCCTCTACACGTTTCAATCTCCCGAATATAGCATCCATCGGAACAATAACATTTGTACGATCGTCTTTCGCTGAGTCGGAGTACCCCCGAGTTATCGCATATCGATCTTTGATATGCCTCAATACCATTGACGATATGCGTAACCTGACGATCTTCCTTTGTAACCAATTCCGAGTCGTGCGTTGATGCTATTGCCCGAACTGGATGTGCCACCATTCCTCAATATTCAAGATCAAGTTCGATCGCTATTCCTCAAGCTCGTTTCAAGATCGTTGTTCGAAACTCAAGTCACATTTCATTTGCATCAATCCGATATTGTACGCACGATCCTCTAAGTTTCCTCGATCAAGACCATTTATTTTCATTCATCGTTTCGAATCACTTCGATATCGTTTTCTAACTTGCGTTGCCTATTCGCAAGTCGTCCGAACAAGATGCTCGTTCGGGACATTCGAAGTTACGACCAACTAAACGTGACGCATTCTAAGGCTTTGCGCGATTGCATCGCCTCGCCGACATACTCGCCATTACTCGTAATCCTCAATCTTCGCTCGAATGATTTCCAAGAAAAGTCCATATACCACTCGGATTTGAGCCATACGATCTAGTCCTCAATCACGTTCACGTCATTTGCTAAGACATCTTTCCGATTCGTTCAACGAATCCCTAGCGTAATCGCTCATGTCGTATCGACGCGCTAGGTCGATTGCACTATTTCCTCGAAATCCAAGGCGATCCTCCGTGTACGCCTAAGCGTTTACTCGATAGTGTTCCTATCGATAGACACTCTAAGTGTAGCTCATTCCCGACCGAGCGGTATTTGATATCACTCGCAATTCGTTTGCACCAAAAGGTCGAGGTGCGCGATACGCGACGCAACTTAGCCAAAAGGCCGTGCGCACGGCTATCCCGTACGGACTATATTCGAGTTTGTACGCTCAATTGATAGGGTCAACACAAGACTAGTTAGGCACGCGCGACATGTTAACTTAGCTTGTGTTCTCTATCGAGTCATATTTAACATCGTTCGGCACAAAGGCCAACCGATGCATTCGGCGATAGCCTACCGATGCGTTTGGTTGAACGCTTGTACGAGCTTTTGAAAATATTTAGACTTATTGTATGGACATGCCGGGGGACATTTGAGAGAGAGCGCACACTTATTTTATCAACGACGAGCTTTCAAAACTGAGAAATTCGACGTGAAGTCCAAGGACGTAAAGCCGTGCTCTGATACCATTATGTCACGCCCCGCTCCCGTAGGAGCGATCGTCCTCGCTAAGGCGTGATGCCGCACGAGCCTAGATTGCGCTCGTGCAAGGCAGTTCCATAACGGTCGATTACATCGGCGGCGACGGGGTCGTCGCACAGAAGTCCCAAGCAGAAACATTGAAACATTTCAGCAAAAATTTAGAATAAGCACACATGAACACAAGTCATTCAAAAGAAGCTCTTTATTGATATTGAATACATGATTACATTTGTGGGCGCAAGGCCAAATTACAAGTCTTTCGTGCGCACTTTTCTCTCATTTACAAGTCACTCTGCTCTCTCTCATCTCTCGATACAATTGCTTAAGCCAGCGGAAGCTTCGGAAGGCGATGTCCATACATTATGTCCTGTATAAGTCTTCAATCCATACGGCCGCACGCTTCGAATCGCCAAGGAACTCCGTGCCTCGACGCATCCAAGCGAGCTCCGCGCCACGAGCTTCTACCTGTGCCTGCATATGAAATACTGTGTGGGTGTCAGTACCACTGTACTGGTGGAGTGAGCTTCTCGCCCACCCATACATAACCGACACGTTCATTTACTTTGTGCAGCTTAAACCCTTTCGATTGTCTTTCTAGTCTTGTCTTAGGATCAGTTTTAAGACTTGACGTCTAACCAACTCGATGTGCAACGACAGGGTCGTGCTACAATACCGACGTGTGTTTCGATCGAGGCAATGCCTCATCGTCTAGGTACTCGGGACGGCAAGGTCGTGCCACATTCTATTCGCAACTTAGAAATATTCAAGACCTATGCCGAAGAGCAACTTACGCAAACTCGGCCGTGCCAGGACCTTTGTTTAAACTCAACGCCTCTAGACCAATCCTCGTGCCAACGATTCAAGTGCCAAGGACGGCCACGGGACGACTCGTGCAGGTCGTGCCTCTAGACTTTGCTTAAACTTGACCATGCCTCAAGATTGAGGCCGCGCCTCGCAACATATCAAGACTTATCATGCTGTCGCCTTGCGGCCCTTCTATTCGACTCATGAACCAACTTAGACAGGACTTGCCAAACCTAGCATCGATCTCATGGACATCCCGACACCAATCTATCGTGCCAAGCACGGTGCCTATGCTGCAGTCCAGTCTTAGGCCCAGACCTTGTGTTACCGACTAGACCTGCATTCAAGCTCTAGACTCAATCCAAAGGCATACACGCGGTGTGCCGCTATTGCCGACACTTCTACATGAGTGGTCACTAGCAATTTCAAGCTATCTTGGACTGGCTCGTGGGATATCGGTCATGTCCCTACACGGGTAGCTTGCCCGGAGGCGCCAAAGTCTCCCATGCGGTTATCCAGCATCCTACTTTGAGCCACAACTCGCTTCTCCCGGGCCAAATGATCCCGGCGTCCCGGTGATCATTCGAGAAGACTACACCTTGTCGACAAGTTGCCCAATGACCATGCATACTCGATCTATCCAGTCTATCCAGTCCTTCCTTAACATGACCATGCTTTCCTTCTATCTGTCAAGACTTAACGAGACTCCCAAGCCGCAGGACCGATCTCGTGTGCGGGACATATCAAGACTTTAGCGAGACTCCCAAGCCAGGGGACCGATCTCGTGTGCGGGATATATCAGGACGTAGCGAGACTCCCAAGTAGCGGGATCGATCTCGGCGACAACCAGTCGCGTGGACTTACTTTGTTCGTGGCAAGCTTTTCACTAAATCGACCGTAACTCGTGCCTTAGACAGGCCTGGTTCTATAGGCGACGCTAACACTCAAGTCATATACTTTGCACGACGAGCCTTATTCTCAAGGGGCTACGCGACTTGACAACCGCAGATAGAGCGGGACAGTGCTAGAAATGGCTTCGATAGCCCAGTACAACACTTGTCTAACTTATTCGGGTAGCGGCTCGACGAGCAAAGGCTACGCCAAGCTTTGCGTCGAGGGAACGTGCTATACACGGGATCGACTTGAACAACCAAGTTCGTGCCTAAACTTAGCCAACGAGCCGTGCAAGACGACTTAACTTGTGGGGCCTGCGAAGGCTATGCCAAGCCTTGCGGGACAGGACCGTGCATGCTTTGTTAAGCATCCATGCGGGCGACGCCTATGACTTAGGCTGATTTGAGTGTCGGGGCAACATGACGGGACCGTGCATGTATTAAACAAGCATTCTTGCGGGCGACTCCTATGACTTAGGCCATTTCGAGTGTCGGGGCAACTTAGCAACTTAGGCCAACTTTCTCCTCCCAAGCCACGGGATCGAAGGATTGAGTGTCATTTGAAAGCACGCTGAGCCGACTTCTATGAAGATCGTGGGACCATTTTCCACGTTCTAATACATTCCGACCCGATGGGATTATTCCCTTAGCTATGTTGGTGCGTAGCTTTTAGATTAGCCTACCAGTGCAAGTTGAAAACAAGCGAGTTATCAAGTGAAGGCTAAGATGAAGCAAGTTCACCGAAACTCCCCCACCTGATCGAACGACCGCCTTGACCGAGCAATGTCTTCAAGTAGCTGTTGCAAGGCTAAGTTCCAACGCCGTCGGCGTTTCGATTTCTCCGATTGACTTTGCGGGACGGGACACTACATCGCACGAGGGTATGTTTCAACCATCGAGCGACTGCCTGCAGTGACCAGTCGATGATGCTCGGGTCTAGGGGGTTATGGAGAGGATGTGCTGGATTTTGGGTCGCGCATGAAGGAAGTGAGGTGGGGCGAGCATAGGAGGAGCTCTCAAGGAGAATGGAAAGTTGCTGCGGTTGCTAGTATAGATGAGAGAGAGATGCTGACAACAGGGATAGCAGTATACATGGGTTCCCATTTATAAAAACAGGACGCACTGGATTTAATATGAGTGGCCTCCCGTAGTAATTCCATAAATAGGATCCCGCATTAGAAGCCGCATATATATATATATATATATATATATATATATATATATATAAGCCCCCTGAATTTCCGGGATTTATTTTCGATAATTCATTTTTATTTAATTAATTTTGATCATTAAATGCCCTTTACCGTGACTTGGATTTCTAGAGCATCAGGGATGCCAGTCTCTGGAAACTTTCTTCTTGAAGTTTGTAGTAGACGAGATTATCTTCATGTTGATATATCGTGTCCCACTCGAACTTGTTCCCTTGTGCTCCATTTGCTTCGCGCAACTTTCGGCTCAATTTAGACTAATTTATCGTCTGCCGTAATTCGTGACTTAACTTCCAACTTAATTTCGGGACCCGACATCGGTCCAATCCAGTCGACCCAATATATAGCCCTGGCCTGTTTTGAGTCTACTATGCACGTGTCACTTGCGTGCCACCGATTTGATCTCTCTTGTGCTCCTATTTTATCCATGATTTAATTGGTTTAAAATTGTTATTTTAATTAAATCTTGCCCCCAAGCTTGTTCAACTTGACCCAACACCCAACCCAAATTGGTGTGACCCTACCATGTCTACCTATACACCCCACTGATATTTTCTTTGTTTCCCTACTCAAAAATATCCTCCTCTTTATAAATATCTATTTCTTTCTCTCTATTCAAATATAAACATAATATATATATATATATATATATATATATATATATATATATATATATATATATATATATATATATATATATACTTATAATATCTCCCTCTCTCTCCCCCCCTTTATTACACTCACACACACACACACATCACTCACTCCTTCATCACCATCAGCACTCTCCCCCCATGTGGCCGACACCCCCCTTTCTCTCTCTACTTCTCTTTCTTTCTTAATATTTTCTTTCTCCCCTCTCTCCTTCATTAATTCCTACACACTTTCTCTCTCCTTCCAAATAACTCTCAGCCGACCCCCCCAATGGCCGACCATGCATAGCCACAGCAACCCTTCTCCTTCATCAGCCACCAACCTCCTCCATTCCTCCTCTTTTCCTCCTCTTCTTCATCACATCACCATCTCTCCACCACCATGAACACCACACCATCACCATTATCTTCACACCTCACCACCACCGTACGCCACCTCTTTTCCTCTACCCTGTACCGCCGGGCAGCCACCGTCGCCATCGCGGCAGGCCAGCACAACTACGCAACAACAGCAGCAGCTAAGGGCCAGTGCAGCCACGCCGCCGCAGCAGCAGCAAACGGTGCGTAATAGCAGCCACGTGCGTTGCCGCCGCCACCGGCGCCGCCGCGGTCGCTGCCGCCGCCGGCGAGCCCCCCTCGGCTGGGCGTACCCCCGAGCAGGCCCCCATGGCCACCTCCTTCCTCCCCGACGTGATACATAGCTGATTCGTGCGTTTGGCACGGGTTCCCGTCGTGACACGCTCGGGATGGATCTGGAAATGACGTTCCGTCGCAGCGACTTCGTACACATTTTTCGACAAATCTGACAATTGGATCGGCGATTTCTTCACTCATCTCAATCTCCGTATATCCATCTTTACTCCCCTCAATTTTTGTCTGTAAATTTTATCGTTTGATACGTCAAAACCGGCCACCAAGTTGACCGTTTAAATTATGTTATTTTTGGACAGTTTTGCGGAGCCAACTTCGTCAGCTCGTAACTCCGTCGTCGCAGCTCCGTCTGGCGTGCCACTGTTCCTATGCGCAGCTGGTATAACCCTCTTCCTGCTCCTTAAGTTTCATTTCATTGTGAGCATGTTTGATTGGTTGAATTCGACGCCAAAGTTGGTCGTCCGTATTCGTAATTTCCAAGTTGTAAAATCCTAATTTTGAACCCGGGACTCCGAATTCAATTTCTGACACCACCAGTAGACTCGTGGCATCATTCTGGTATATTTTCATAAAAATTTTGTTAGATTTGGAGGACGTGGGCCCTGGCACGTATTTCGGTGCAAAGCGGGCCCCATAGTCCGGGTCAACGGGACTTTTTGACGTTGGCTCATCGGAATCCAATTCTGGACATATCGTTGAGTTCGTATCGTTATTCTGGACTCATTGACATATAATTTGCTGAGTTTTGAGGACATTGACTCCGACACGCTTTTTCGTGCAAATTGGAATTTCAATGTCTGGTCAACGGACGAATTTGAGATCGGGTCAACGGAATCCAATTCTGGATATACCGTTGGGTTCGTATTGTCATTCTGGATTCGTGAACATATAATTTGTTAGGTTTAGTGGACTAGTATTCTTGTACATTTTTCGGTGCAAAGCGGGTCCGACACGGACACTGTTTTGACTCGAAATTACCTTTTTTTCTCCTGTGTCCAAATTGGACTTATGGGCAGGCTATTCTAGCTATTTCGACCATTCTGGACACGTTGGTGATGGTTGTTTCACCATCCGACAACATATGTAGGTTTTTCCCTATCTATCACCCTATTATTATTATTATTATCTTTCTTTTTTGTTTGTATTTTGAGATCCATCTATTTCATTGATTTTCCAATCACTGAAATTGAATGTGTTGACCCTGTAGATGTTTATAGAGATTAGCCTTGACCCTGTTTGACCATGGTTGACTGCTTTGACTGAACGTCGAAGTAGAGTCAACATTGACCTAGGTTAGACTAGTTTTGACCTTGGTTGACCACAGTTGACTATTTTGACCAAAAGTCAACCAGAAGTCAAGCGTAGCCTAAAATTGATTAGAACTGGACCGAAGTTGACCAGTTGACCCAAAGTCAACTGTTAGTCAAGTTTGACCTAGAGTTGACCAGTTGGCCAAAAGTCAACTGTAAGTCAACCCTTGACTTAGATTGACCTAGTTTGACTTGCTTTGACTTGCTGTAATGACCCACTCCGCCCTAGAGGAACGCAGATTCAAACGGCAAGTGCAACGACTCAAACGAGCCGTCGACTCGAAGAGTTGGCATCGACCTGATGAAGAATCGATGAAAGGCTTACATTGGCCCGTCAAGATGAATCCAGACTTAGACTTTCAAAGGCGCGCTCGGAGTATCGCTCGGCCGATACGAATATCGCTAAGGTGGGTGGCTCCGATGAACCCGTCTTTGCTTAGCCTAGACACGTAACAATACGGATACTATTGCTAGAATCGCTAGGCGATAACACCGTGCATGCTAATAAATGACTCAACGCACCTAGCTAAGGAAATAATCCCATCTTGTATGCTTGTATAGAATATAGAAAAGAACATGGAAAATGTAAGAACTCTCGCACCGCACTCCACGCTCGTACTAAGACACACGTTTACATTTCGAGTCCCTTATGCGTTCAACAATGAAACAATGAATAGTTTACAACAATAAAACGGAAGACTATCGACATAGTCGTTCCGAGTAGAGTATAGCAATATTGGAAGACTCCGGGATCGATGGGTCGCCAAGGCGACTCCCGCACGGGGAGTTGCATAATGTATGAATGAAAGAATGAACGAATAAGTGAATGCATGAATCAATGAATGAATGAATGAATGAATGAACGAACAAGTGAAAGAAAGAAAGGAAAGAGTGAATAAAAAATAAGAAAGGAAAAAATGGTTAGCGACAGGTATGACGGGCACGTGCAACGGGGCTCGCTACCCGCGCTGTACGGATGCCAACCTGGTCGATAACACAATATGGCTCAAAGACAGCCGTTAAGTTAAATGACAAGTCAATACGAAATGGTCGTGGACAATCCCATCATATACTGGAGGTAGACAGCACGATCGAGGGGGAGGAATATCGTGGCCGTGAAGAATAAGGTATTCCGCGGCAGGGGGAGGAATATCGTGGCCGGCCTAGGCGGAATCAAACTGGCTTACGAGCTGTTTTGAGTGGGGGCTCGACCACTCAAAGAGACGTAAGGCCAGGCATTTCAAGAGACTATCAAGGTGTACCAGCCATCACGCTTTGATATGTGAGAATGCAAAAAGGGGTAGTTCAAAAGACTATCAAGGTGCATCCGCACGCTATGATAGGTGAGAATACCAAAAGAGAATATGTCCAAAATGGCTTGTGATGCTAGCGACCGGTGCATATAGATTAAGTGGGCTATACTGGTGGCAATCCACGAGCAAGTCCTTGTATTGAAACAAAGTAGTCTAAGTTAACTAAATACAGCGCCTTCTGAACATGCTTAAAATGTAACACACCAAATGATAAAGAATAATTCATGCAAATGAGTTAGATGACGTGCCTACGACGTGCTAGAATCTGAGGCAGGGACACGCACTCGATATTTGTCACGCCCCAGAACCAGAATACTGGAGAGCGGGGGCGGACATAGCCAGCTACGTATAATGAAATAGAATCCATCTCACCATACGGTCACGGCTGTCTAGATATGTGAGGGTTTATCTACAAGCCATCAGTCTCTTAGGGTCATAAATTATCCTATTGTCTCAATCTCAACCAACTAATAATAATCACAAGATATCAGATCACCAAATATACAATTGTAAGGCGTCCCAAACATTACATATCCAGATGATCATGAAGCTAGTCGTACAAAATGTAAGGACTAGCAAGAGTTAAGTCATATATGATCAACCTCGAGTTGCCAATCATGTTACAGCCCGTAGGCAGACAGTAAGTAAAAGTGCATCGAGCTAACAGGTGCTCGTCGGCTAAACGCCTCAAAAGAATAATTTTTATAATAGAGTGAGCGAAACAAAATAGAAAACCCACTCGTTGCCCGGGTTCCATCTAGTGTTCACCATTGGGCTGGAAGCTCGGTAGATCCTCGGGAGCTGCTCCGAAATCTGGCCACACAAAACCAGCTGGGTCAACCCCAGAAAGAGCAAGTGCCACAAGGGGGCCACGAAATAAGAACGAAAGCCAGCATTCAACACAATAAGATAATTACATAATGAGAGACATTAAAAAAGGCATGATAGGTAGATATAAAGACAATCTTGTACAGAATCGATAAAAGACAGAATATATGAAAAAGCATGACAGGATGATATACGATGAGATAACCATGGGACTATTCAGATAGCCAGGTTACAACCCGTAAACCAAACAAGGACCGGGGTTGTAACCCTTCGTCTGAACGGAACTTGGTTTCTCTCACCATTTATCGGCAAAATAAATATAAGAAATCAGGTCAAGTAATCAATCTTGTACATGATCAAGACAAGGCTAGACTGATTGAACTTCATCCAACATTCACGGCCAAGCAATAAGTACGGCTTGATACTTTAACTAACTAGGGTTATCACAAACCTAATTACTAACAAGATGCAATGAGATATTCCTCCAGCCACAAGCCCTGCAGCTAATCCAGGTTATCCAGGCGATTTGGATTCATTAAGCAGTTATCAATACTTATATGCCCCACACGACGGTGGGCTGAAAATGTGCCCTACTCGACGGCAGGCTACAAGTCCAAACAATTGCGGCCGGGATAACGGGATTGCCTGTAACTGGGGAAATCTCTCATGACTACTGAATTATTCTAGTTATTAGTCTTAGTAAATTTTAGTGGGTACTCCTGACCGTGGTACTCAGGAGTCCCATCCTAGACATGATGCAAGACTGGACAAGTTGATTTAACAAGCAAGCAAGAAAGAACCACCCACGGTGTCAAGGCAGGTCAAGTTACAAGTCAAGTCAAGTCAGGAGTGCGCCGCCACGGGCCACTCTCATGTCAGGTTGGTCATGTCAGGAGTGCACCACTACGGGTCACTGTCGTGTTATGCTAGTTCCTTGCCGTACCAAGTCATGTACAATAGTCATTCCAAATATGTTAAGTAAAATCAAGTTCATGACAAAAGGCGTAAGGATATAAAATGGGCATAAAATATCTAATAAAATATCAAAATACAGGGGTATAGAAGAGCCAATCTTAAAGCAATAAAACCAAAACTCTAAGAGCTAATGGATTAAGCAAGGGGGGTCAAGGGGCAGCATACGTGCGAAAGCACGCACGCTCAGGACATGCGCACGCTCAAGACAGCGTACGTTCAGGACAGGGCACGCTCAAGTCTGCGTACCAAGGCTCAGCGTAAGTGAAAAGTCACGCAGGCTCACTCAGGGCAGCGTACGTGAAAAGTCACGCAGGCTCACTCAGGGCAGCGTACGTGAAAAGTCACGCAGGCTCACTCAGGGCAGCGTACGTGAAAAGTCACGCAGGCTCACTCCGGGCAGCGTACGTGAAAAGTCACGCAGGCTCAAGGAGACACAGTGTACGTAAAAGTCACGCACGCTCAAGGGAGCAGCGTACATAAAAAGTCACGCACGCAAGTCTCGCTCAAGTCTGCGTACGCACAAAAGCACGCACGCAGTATATAATGTACTCATGCAGTATATAATGTACTCATCATGATCAACTCCGAACGGAGGACAAGTATAAGATATGGTGTAACTCAATCACAGTCTAAGCACGATAAGATAACACAGAAATATAACTAAGAAATTGAAGACAACTATAACTATTGATATAATAACAACAAACTCAAACAATCTCAAATACATCTCAAGTCTCAATTCTATACAACAAGCTCTAAATGAAAATAGATGCCAGTCTACTAACTAAATCCGATCACTCCTGAGTGTCGGGGCCAAAGGTAGCTAACCCGTCTCCTGGTCCGTAATATGTAGGGCATGTGTCCTCAGGGCAATCATCTGTAAAATTTTCAACAGGTCCAGTCAGGACAGGAACGAGCACATCTCATCTAGAAAACCCAAGTAAATGACAGAGAACTATAAAGCAGTTATAGACAGTTGTATTGATGAATATGGCAGTTTGTACGAGTAATAATGTAGAGAGCAGTTTATGTATAAGGAAAGTAAGGTAACTAAACAAGAAGAGAAACATAGTAAAGAAGACTGTAAAATAAGATCTAGCTGAACTAGAGTAACATAATGAGTTCAGATGGTACAATATAAGTTGAGTGTAATCCCAATGTGAGTCTAATATAAGATGAGTCGAATGTGATTCTAATCATTGTTCTAATAAGGTGAATCGAATAAGGTGATACGAATAAGGTGATACGAATAGTGATTCACAATGTTCTAACAATGATTCGAATAAATTCTCCAAGTGTGTTTTAAAATACTTAGTTAGACATGTAAACGGCTAAGGATAAATCCGGCACATCACAATCACAAGTCATGACTTAAACCAGTTTTTAAATAGTTTAAAAATTATTAAAAATTACTAAAAATCATAATATGAAATAAATATCAATAATTAATAATTATAATTACAAAATTTCAAAATTACCCTCATCTGGAAAACTGGGTGTTACAATCCTACCCACCTTAGGAAAATTTCGTCCTCGAAATTAAGATGATCGTATCCCCACTAGGTCAAACCCCCAACAATCAAAGTCAAAGATAACATGCAACACTGTTCTACTGGTCGCGATTCTACGGTCTCGAAAAGGGTAGCTACACTATCTAGCAATCACAACTATATCCTGGCAGGTACTAATGGAATCAAACAAAAAAGTGGGGAGGAAGAATGAGAAGGACAAACCTGCTAACCCATCACCTGCAGCGTCGGTCTTCTCGATCGCCATCGCAAAGCTCTAGCCCTCTGGTGCTGAGCTACAGATGGCCTACTTCCCTCAAAAGGAGGTGCAAAGGGACAGTCTACCATCCTATATAAAACTGGTAAAGACAACTAGGAATTAATTATGAAGGATTATCCAAAGATGATCAAATCGAAAGTTTAAGGCACGAGTGTCAATAGCATCGAAATCCAATAATACAATATATAAAAGAGAATTTAGTCCCGGTACGATCTAAGTTGATCAATTTCGAAATATATCAAAGTTTGGGCAAGATGGAGAACGAGGCCATTAAAGTCTGAGCACGAGTATCCAAGATTTGATATCCATGTCACAATTGAATTAATTCAATTGAATAAGATCCCAAACACTGGATGATAAGGAGGATGACCCGATCAACTGGTCACGATCAAAGAATTGGAATTTAAAGGATGATGCAAGGATATAGAAATAAGGCAATTTCTTCCTTTGGATAGGGAAACTAAACATGATACCTTGGGTTGACCTATCAAGTACAGTGCCTTTTCTATCTGAAATATGTGAAAGGCAAAACAATAAAGAGTTCAAAGGCGATGTTATTAAGTACAATACGTGGTTCATAGACGATAGAAATAATTCAAAAGAGAATTGCCAAAGCTGTCGTGGATGAGACTCTAAGGCAAATTTAACTATGTCTCCCTCCACATAGAATAACATATGAAAAGCAAACCAAAGTGCAATAGGTTGATCAGACCATCATGTACCGGTTCTGATTAGACAATATGTTAGTGGGTGCCAGCCCCCAATAAAATATGTCATGATCAAGCTTGAATGAGATAAGCTCGCAAACTGGTGCTAAATTAGCAACATAAGATAGACAAAATATAAGTAAGGATACGATGAAGGAAGTTAATAGTCTAAGATTCTTTAAACATCAAGGAGTGAGGGTGAATCAAAACAAGAGAAAAATGATTTTCAATTTAAAGTTCATAATGAGATTCTCAAGGGTCGTCCAGGAATCTCTCAAGTAGTCCTAACTGTGATTGAGTAACCTCTCCGTTAAAGCCTATCTCTCAATCCTATCGCAGGATCGTAGCAGTACAACTAAGTCGCCGTACTACCACGATATCGCACTAATACGACTCTCGACCTGCATGGGCCACCACTAAAAATGTGTCACGACCCGTACCCACTGTGAGGGTACGAGTACATAACAGCGCCCAGCCTACGCCGCAGTATCGGCGGTAGAACGCTGTTTTAAGTCTCTAACTAACCATCAACTCATGCAGTATATAATGTACTCATCATGATCAACTCCGAACGGAGGACAAGTATAAGATATGGTGTAACTCAATCACAGTCTAAGCACGATAAGATAACACAGAAATATAACTAAGAAATTGAAGACAACTATAATTACTGATATAATAACAACAAACTCAAACAATCTCAAATACATCTCAAGTCTCAATTCTATACAACAAGCTCTAAATGAAAACAGATGCCGGTCTAATAACTAAATCCGATCACTCCTGAGTATCGGGGCCAAAGGTAGCTAACCAGTCTCCTGGTCCGTAATATGTAGGACATGTGTCCTCAGGGCAATCATCTGTAAAATTTTCAACAGGTCCAGTCAGGACAGGAACGAGCACATCTCATCTAGAAAATCCAAGTAAATGACAGAGAACTATAAAGCAGTTATAGACAGTTGTATTAATGAATATGGCAGTTTGTACGAGTAATGATGTAGAGAGCAGTTAAGGTACAAGGAAAGTAAGGTAACTAAACAAGAAGAGAAACATAGCAAAGAAGACTGTTAAATAAGATCTAGCTGAACTAGAGTAACATAATGAGTTCAGATGATACAATATAAGTTGAGTGTAATCCCAATATGAGTCTAATATAAGATGAGTCGAATGTGATTCTAATCATTGTTCTAATAAGGTGAATCGAATAAGGTGATACGAATAAGGTGATAGAATAGTGATTCACAATGTTCTAACAATGATTCGAATAAATTCTCCAAGTGTGTTTTAAAATACTTAGTTAGAGATGTAAACGGCTAAGGATAAATCCAGTACATCACAATCACAAGTCATGACTTAAACCAGTTTTTAAATAGTTTAAAAATTATTAAAAATCACTAAAAATCATAATATGAAATAAATATCAATAATTAATAATTATAATTACAAAATTTCAAACTTACCCTCATTTGGAAAACTGGGTGTTACAGAGAGAGAGCTTGAGCGATTTGTAATCTCGACCTAGTGCCGCTTGTAAACTTCTTCAATGTCAATAAATAGTTTGAATTTGCTTCAATTTGTGTTCATTTACTTTCCGCTGCAAATGGAAACACTCTGTGCGACTCTGTGGTCTAGCTCAAATTGGCCGTTTCTGGGTTTAGCCTTGCACGGGTACAACCTAGGCCCGTACGACATCACGCCTTAGCGAGGACGATCGCTCCCGTAGGAGCGGGGCGTGACAGATTGGTATCAGAGCACGGCTTTACGTCCTTGGACTTTATTTCGATTCTCTCAGTTTTGAAAGCTCGTTCTGAGACAAAAGAAGTATACGCTCTCTCTCGTTGTGCCTTGGGATGTTCCATACAATAAGTCTAATATTTTCAAAAGCTCGTATAAGTACTCGGTTAAGTGGGATCGATAGGCGAAGGCCTTTGTGCCAAACCATGACGGACTTAAGTCGAAAGAAAACTAAAATGCTAGAAATTAGCAAACGCAAGGCGTGCTTGAATAACCTTACACTGACAATGGCGAACAAGTAAACGAGACCAAAGTATAGTTCAAACGGGATGGATATGCACACGGCCTTTTGGCTAAGTTGTGCCGCGTATCGTGCACCTAGACCTTCTGGTGCAAACAGGTTGCGAGCGGGATCGATTATCGCTCGAACGAGAATAAATGAGCGTGCAAACTCGAATATAGTCCGTACGGGATAGCTATGCACGCGACCTTTTGGCTAAGTTGTGCCGCGTGTCGCACACCTCGACTTTTTGGTGCAATCGAGTTGCGAGCGATATCAAGTACCGCTCCGTCGGGAACGAAGCTACACTTAGAGTGTATATCGATAGGAACGCTATCAAACTAACGCTTAGGCATGCATGAAAGATTGATTTAGATTTTGAGGAATAGTGCGAACGACTTAGTGCGTCGATACGACGTGAGCGATTACGCTAGAGATTCGTCGAACGAATCTGAAATATGTCTTAGCAAATGATGTGAATGTGATTATGGATTAAATAAGATGGCTCGAATCCAAGTGGTGTATGGATTTTCTTAGAAATCATTCGAGTAAAATTGAGGATTACGAGTAACGGCGAGTATGTCGGCGAGGCGATGCGATCGCGCAAATCCTTAGAACGCGTCACGCTTAGTTGTGTTGGCCCATTCCATGGTCACACCCGATTTCGATAATCAACTTATACTTTAGTCCATACACAAAATATAGAAAATGCTGCTAACTATTTCAGGATACATGAAATCTTATTCAACGGACGATGTACTGCATAAATCCAAGCGTCAAAGTCATCAAAAATTCTGAAGACCCTTTTCTACTTTTATTTTGTATTTTTACACTTTATTGAGTCTAGGAATTTCCTTGTAAAATCAAGTATGGTATTACTGGCTTAGGGTTAAAATTATTCTCCTTCTCTAAACCTATTTTTACCCTTCATATTTTCGATTACAAATATTTCAAAAATATATTTCGAAAATATTCCTTTTCAAATGATTTTACAAATTACCAAAAACATGTTTGTAAACTGTTTTTACAAAAGAATTTTATTATATCTCCTGACAGAACTCCTAGCCGAGTTCGGCCCGAGTTCGGCCTGAACTCTGACCGAGTTCGGTCAGTTTGTATTCAAACTTCAGTTGCCTTCAAATCTGCGAGCAACGTCTATTTTGCGAGATATTTGCATCCGAACTCTGTCCGAGTTCTGCCCGAGTTCGGTTGGTGAAAACACCTATAAATAGAGAAGAACTTTTCATTTCAAAACATCAATTCATTCTTCATTCTCTTCTCTATTCATCTCAAGTGTTTTCTAGTGATCTAAAAATTTCAAATCTCACCTATACTTCTCTTAGCCAAAAGCCAGTACTATCAGATTTGATTTAGAAGTCTTTTGGTTATTCAGAGTTGTAAAGAGGTCGTCAAGTTTCAACAACAAATTCTCGTTGTGGAGCTGGTCGTGCGCTCGTCACCAAGCACGGTGTGTGTTGGAGTTGGTCGTGCACTCGTCAACAAGCACGGTGGTGTAAGAGTTGCAAGCACTCAGTTAAAGCTTGTGCCTTTAGTGGATTAACATCGAGCAAGAGTACTCGAGGCTGGATTAGTCCTCTCAGAGGGATACCAGTATACATCGCTGTGTTACTGAGTTTGATTCTCCTATCTTTATTTACTGCTCTTACATCATTGCCATAGTTTAATTTTTAATTGGTGATTTTATTTCCGCTGCACACACGCACTCTATTCACCCCCCCTCTAGAAGTGCTCAACGATCCTACAATTGGTATCAGAGCAGGTTATATTCTTATATAACATATCCTAGAGAGTATATATATGGCAGCCGTGAAATCTATATTCAACGGTGAAGGGCAATCCACAAATAGACCTCCCCTATTTGATGGAACAAACTATACATACTGGAAAACACGTATGACTTTCTTTTTAAAGTCTCTAGATTTTGATTTATGGTCAATAGTCATTGATGGGTATAAGAAACCACCACCTACAGTGGTTGAAGGTATTCTTATGGAAAAGACGCATGACAAGTACACCGATGCTGAAAAAGCAAAGGCTAGTCTTGATGCTCGAGCCATCAATGCACTATTCTGTGCAATTGACAAAACCGAGTTCAATAGAGTTTCTACCTGCAAGACGTCTCATGAAATTTGGAAACTCCTTGAGGTAACCCATGAAGGGACTTCCCAAGTCAAGGAATCCAAAATCAGTAGACTGACTCAGGAATATGAATCTTTTAAAATGAAACCTGGTGAGTCAATTACACAGATGTTTACTCGTTTCCTTGATATAACTAATCCCCTTCAATCTCTTGGTAAAGATTACAGCAACCATGAGAAAATCAGGAAAGTGCTGAGGGCTCTAACAAAGAACTGGAATCCAAAAGCCACAGCAATCATTGAAGGAAACGATCTCACCACGATGACTCTAGAAACACTGATGGGCAAATTGATGACTCATGAGCTCGACTTGCAAGACTTTGAAGAGGCCACACCAAAAGAAAAGACTATCGCCTTCAAAGCTCAAGCAAGAAAATCAACCTGCAATGACTCAGATGAAGAATCATCAAGTGGTGATGAACGTGCCTTACTTGTGAAGAACTTCAAGAAATATCTAAAGTTCACAAGCAGAAAGAAGAAAGACATCCAAGAAAGCAATGAAGACGAGACAATATGCTTCGGATGCAAGAAATCAGGGCACATGAAGAAGGACTGTCCAGCTACCAAAAAGAGCAGTCCATATGATCGGTCAAGATCAAACAGAAGATCCACATCTGGCCGAAAGTATGCCAACACAAGCATCTGGCACGAGAGTGATGCCAGTGACTCAGAAGAAGAAGACAGACCTTGCAGCAATGCAAATGTTTGTCTTATGGCATTCGAAAAGGTATCATCTAATCCTCTGTTTGATGATTTTACTTTTGATGAACTAGAGACTGCCTTTAGCGATTTACTTGAAGATCACAAAACTGTGCTCGACAAGTATAAGCAATCTCGAAAAGAGATTAAGGCACACTCAGCCGAGATAGCTAGATTGTCTAATTTACTTGAAGACATTAAAGAGACATCTACTACCGGTAACACGGAAGAGATAGCCAAACTTAAAGTAGACTATCAAGAGGCTATCCTCAACATTGAAAAGAAAGAAAAAGACTATGTCAAAATACACAAACTTTATGACATAGAGAAGAAGTTGCACCTAGTAACTGAACAAAGACTCCTTGATATGACTGCAAGATACGAAGAGTCTGTAGCGATTTCTAAAAAGTTAGAAATCAAGTTGGGCAAACAGGCAATACCTGTGACACAGCCCAAGATTAGTCCTAATACAAAGCATATACCAAAAAGGACTAAAAACAAGAAAGCACAAAAGAAATACGAATATCATCATGCTTTCACTTATAGGTTCTCCAAGAAACCAAACAAGCATGTGAACTCAGTTTCAACCACATCTGGTTCTAAACTGACTTGCACTTACTGTGGTACACACGGACACATATCACAGTATTGTCTTGCAAGAAAACTTGTTAATAACCATACTTTAGTCTGGAGACCTAAAGCTAATCAGCATGGACCCTTCAGAAAATGGGTACCAAAGGATTCATCTACTTGTCTTGTAGGTGGACCCTCAACCCTCTCATGCTAGAAGCAAGTGGATTCTCGATAGCGGATGTTCGCGACACATGACTGGTGATGCATCTTTATTCGCTACGCTATCGATAAAGAAAGAAGGATACGTCTCCTTCGGAAATAACTTGAGAGGTGATATTATAGGTAATGGTACTGTAGGTATGTCTCCTTATCCAATAATAAAAGATGTTTGTCTAGTAACCGAATTGAAACATAACCTATTGAGCATAAGTCATTTGGCAGATAATGGTTATGTTATCAATTTTGTGAAAGATAAATGTACTATATATGATATGTCATCTGGTGATCCCATATATAAAGGGATTAGAGAAGACAATATATATGTTTTCTTTTTGGAGAATACTAATAATACAGGAAGGTATCTAGTAGCCAATCAAAATGAAAGCTGGCTATGGCACATGAGACTAGGACATGCAAACATAGATACTATCTCACGTCTGAACACAAAGAAGTTGGTAAAAGGACTCCCAGAAATTCCTTTCAAGAGAGACATGGTATGTGCTGACTGTGAAAAGAACAAAGCACATAGGTCTTCTTTTAAATCCATCAACGCTGTAAGTACTTCGAGACCTTTGCAGTTGATTCATATGGATTTATTTGGTCCTAGTAGAGTCGCTAGTCTTGGCGGTAAACTCTATGCTTTTGTCATTGTTGATGATTTCTCTCGTTTTACATGGGTTTACTTTTTATCAAACAAAAGTGATGCAATTTTTGAATTTCAGATATTTTATAAAAAGGTTCAAAACGAAAAAGGCTTCATGATTACTCGTATCCGAAGTGATCATGGTGGCGAATTCGAAAATACTGATTTCAAAAAGTTTTGTGATGATAGTGGATACTACCACGAATTTTCTTGTCCTAGAACTCCCCAACAGAATGGTGTTGTGGAGCGGAAGAACCGTACTCTAAGCGAAATGGCTAGAGTCATGCTTAATCAGCATAATCTTTCTAAATATTTTTGGGCAGAAGCTGTTAGTACAGCCTGTCATATTTTAAATAGGGTGTTAATTCGACCTATATCGAAGAAAACACCATATGAGCTTTGGTTTGGAAGAATTCCAAACATATCTTATTTTAAAGTTTTTGGTTGTCGCTGTTTCATCCTGAACACCAAGGATAACTTGAGTAAGTTCGACTCGAAAGCAGATGACGGGATATTTCTCGGATATGCTGCTAAGAGTAAAGGATATAGAATTTTTAATAAAAGATCTTTGATTGTTGAAGAAAGTATTAATGTTACCTTTGATGAGTTGAATAGTCATAGATCTAGCGACAGTGATGATGAAGATGCACCTACAAAGACAAAGAAGAGTTCTGAGAAAGATCCTACCCAAGAGGCAAGAACTGATAAAAGTTCCGAAGATGCAGGAACTGAGAAGAGCCTTGTGAAAGGTATAGCCCAAAGATTCGAATCATTAAGATTCAAACCGGATCATCCAGAAACTCTCATAATAGGTGATGTATCCAAAGGTGTAAGTACTCGTTCATCTCTTAGAGATTCTGAAGTAGCAGCTAATGTAGCATTTATTTCTCAAATAGAACCTAAGAATGTTGATGAGGCTTTTTCTGATGAATTTTGGATTTCTGCTATGCAAGAGGAACTTAATCAATTTGAGAGAAACCAAGTTTGGGAACTCGTTCCTAAACCTATTGGTCAATCGATAATTGGTACCAAATGGGTGTTCCGAAATAAACTTAGTGAAGATGGTCAAGTTCTACGCAACAAAGCACATCTAGTTGCACAAGGTTATAATCAAGAAGAAGGAATTGATTATGATGAGACCTATGCTCCTGTTGCTAGACTAGAAGCCATTCGCATGTTTTGCGCTTTTGCTTGTTTTAATGATTTCAAACTTTTTCAAATGGACGTGAAAAGCGCATTTCTAAATGGATTTTTGAAAGAAGAAGTTTTTGTGAAACAACCCCCTGGTTTTGAAGATTTTCAAAAACCTGATCACGTCTTCAAGCTTAAGAAAGCACTTTATGGACTCAAACAAGCACCTCGTGCTTGGTATGAACGCCTAAGCGCCTTCTTACTTGATAATGATTTTTCAAAAGGCAAGATTGATACTACTCTTTTTATTAAATCTATGAATAATGATATACTTCTAGTGCAAATTTATGTAGATGACATCATCTTTGGTTCTACTAATGAACAACTCTGTCAAGAATTTGCCAAGTGTATGCGGAGTGAATTTGAAATGAGCATGATGGGAGAGCTGAACTTCTTCCTAGGATTGCAAATCAAACAACATTCAAACGGAACATTCATCAACCAAGCCAAGTACACGAAGGACATACTAAAGAAGTACGACTTCGAGAATGTGAAGCCAATTGGGACTCCTATGGCTACATCTACAAAGCTTGATGCTGATGAAAGTGGCAAACCTGTTGATCAGCGTAAGTATCGAGGTATGATTGGTAGTTTATTATATTTAACTGTTAGTCGTCCTGATATTATGTTTAGTGTTTGCATATGTGCACGATATCAGGCAAACCCTAAGGAATCACATCTTAGTGCCGTTAAGCGTATCTTCCGATACCTTAAAGGAACTTCTACAGTTGGCTTATGGTATCCCAAAACCAAATCCTTTGACCTCATAGGTTACTCGGATGCGGATTTTGCTGGATGCAAAGTGGACCGTAAAAGTACCAGTGGTACATGTCATTTCTTGGGAAAGGCCCTAGTCTCTTGGTTTAGCAAGAAACAAAATTCAGTAGCATTATCAACAACTGAGGCTGAGTATATCGCCGCAGGACGTTGTTGTGCTCAAATTTTGTGGATGAAGCAAACCTTAGAGGACTACAATCTGCACTATACAAATATTCCAATATATTGTGATAACACTAGTGCAATTAATTTAACTAAGAACCCTATCTGTCATTCACGCACAAAGCACATAGAAGTTAGACATCATTTTTTACGTGATCATCAACAATACGGGGATATTTGCTTAAAATTTATTGATACTGAACATCAACTAGCAGATATTTTCACTAAACCATTGGCTGAAGACCGTTTTAACATCTTGAGGCGTGAGCTCGGCATTCTTGAATTCTCGGATTCTTAAAACATATGGTAATTAAATACTGTATTTATGACTTGATAATTTATTATCTAATAAAAATTATTTTTGGGGACAAACTTACAAAGGATATGTCTGTCACCACGGCTACGGTCGAAGCAAAGCGGTACTTAAGAGTTCCCCGGTGAACCACCGTTAGCTGGGACAATCCCTACAGTTAACCTAAAAATAACAGCAATTAGTTAATAAACCAGTCAAACATCATTTATTACAATCTTTACTTACCTGACTGCTTTAACTATCTCGGGAATGCATGTGGCCGAACTCGGCCCGAACTCTGACCGAGTTCGGACCGAAGTCGGACCGAGTTCGGTCGGCGCTGTGATGGCTCCAGAACCGAACAGCCGGCCCTAGCACCTATAAATCCCATCCTTTCTTCCACTATTTCTCCACACCAAAATGTGAAATAGTTCCACCTCCTTCCAGAAGACTTTTCTCCTCCTTCTTTGCAAGGCATCGACGATCTTCCTCCATCTCTTCATGGCTCCGAAGCGTCAACGAGGAAATTCTTCTCAGGGTGCTTCCTCCTCATCCGACTACACTCCGGCTAGTCTCTTCAGTCCAGCCAAACCTAGAGATCCCGAGGAATATGATGGCACTCTGTTTCCCGACAGAGACTTCTCCAATCTCTGGTTTGATTCCTTTTCTTTACGTCGTATTTGTACTGGAGCCTTTGTCAACTTTACAACCTTCTTTGAATATGCTCCTGTTTTTGATCAACTTGGATTTTGCGACTTTTTCGAGGTCCAAGATAGTATTTTCGACAATGCTGTCCGTATGTTCTACTGCAATTTGCAAGTACAACAAAACGGAAATTTCTATTCCTGCGTTGCTGGACAGGAACTAGAATTTAGTGCCACCGATATCAGTGAATATTTTCACGTTCCTGATCTTGGTGATGCTCTTGTTGACATCCACCATATTTAGTTCCCTGCCGATGTCACTTTAGCTTCTTTTAGGGAATTGATTTGTCACCCTACTCCTCCTCCTCGGAGAATATTTTCTAGACATCTTAACCAGAATTTTTACGAACTTCATCGTATGATTTTCTCGGCCCTTCTTCCGAAGAAAGGCTCTACCGATGAGGTCACATTTTTGGAACTCTCTGCTATGTATCACATTCATTTTGGAATTCCTTTCTCCATTCCAAAAACCATGATGTCTTGGATGCTCAACTGCAAGAATGCAGGTAGGAACCTTGTTTTTCCTATGTACCTTGCGAGTATTTTTTGCCGTTTCGAGATTGATCTTGAAACGTGTGCTATTTCTTCTCCACCTGTTGAGTTGACCAGCTCTCGTCGGTTTCCTCAACCTCCCGGTGCTGCTCCTGCTGACCCAGTAGCTGATGCTGAGGCCCCTCCAGCAGATGCTCCTCCTGCTCCGGCCCCTGCCCCTGGACTCGATCAGGCATTCTACCAGTGGTTTGATGATTTCGTTGCCGTATCCACGCAACGTTATCAAGACTCCGAGTTCCGACATATTTCTCAGGCCCAGGTGCTGAGAAACAGCATTGCCGATCTCCATTACAGCCTGGTGCATGATCCAGTTCATCCACTCACTATCCTTCCACATCCTGCTTTCCCTGGTCCTCGTTTTACTGATGAGACTACTTTTCAGTACTTCGACCCAACCACTGCCTATTTCCCTCATGATCCTCCCGGTGCAGACGACGCAGAGATGTGATGTGGATTCAGCCATAGGATAGTGGATTTAGTTTTGTTTAGTTTTGATGCTGTTCATGTAGTACTTTTACTTTCATGTCTAAACTCTTTCAGTTAGCCATTTATCAGTTGTACTAGTTGACTTTCTAGTGGAAAATTTATGATATTTCAGTTTATTGCATTTCACTTATCTATGCTGTGATTACTATTTTTTCTTTCACTTTGTCTTGTCTTTTCTATTGTTGGCTTCATGATTTACGGGGGAGCCGATTCATTTTACTACTTGACAAAGGGGGAGAAAATGAGTATACAAAAATATCACAAATGCAAGGCTAGAACAAATTTTTTTTTCAGGTATTTTGATATGTTGTTTTATTTTTTATAAATATATTTTGGTATAGACTCAAGTTTGTCAATTATCAAAATGGGGGAGATTGTTGGCCCATTCCATGGTCACACCCGATTTCGATAATCAACTTATACTTTAGTCCATACACAAAATATAGAAAATGCTGCTAACTATTTCAGGATACATGAAATCTTATTCAACGGACGATGTACTGCATAAATCCAAGCGTCAAAGTCATCAAAAATTCTGAAGACTCTTTTCTACTTTTATTATGTATTTTTACACTTTATTGAGTCTAGGAATTTCCTTGTAAAATCAAGTATGGTATTACTGGCTTAGGGTTAAAATTATTCTCCTTCTCTAAACCTATTTTTACCCTTCATATTTTCGATTACAAATATTTCAAAAATATATTTCGAAAATATTCCTTTTCAAATGATTTTACAAATTACCAAAAACATGTTTGTAAACTGTTTTTACAAAAGAATTTTATTATATCTCCTGACAGAACTCCTAGCCGAGTTCGGCCCGAGTTCGGCCCGAACTCTGACCGAGTTCGGTCAGTTTGTATTCAAACTTCAGTTGCCTCCAAATCTGCGAGCAACGTCTATTTTGCGAGATATTTGCATCCGAACTCTGTCCGAGTTCTGCCCGAGTTCGGTTGGTGAAAACACCTATAAATAGAGAAGAACTTTTCATTTCAAAACATCAATTCATTCTTCATTCTCTTCTCTATTCATCTCAAGTGTTTTCTAGTGATCTAAAAATTTCAAATCTCACCTATACTTCTCTTAGCCAAAAGCCAGTACTATCAGATTTGATTTAGAAGTCTTTTGGTTATTCAGAGTTGTAAAGAGGTCGTCAAGTTTCAACAACAAATTCTCGTTGTGGAGCTGGTCGTGCGCTCGTCACCAAGCACGGTGTGTGTTGGAGTTGGTCGTGCACTCGTCAACAAGCACGATGGTGTAAGAGTTGCAAGCACTCAGTTAAAGCTTGTGCCTTTAGTGGATTAACATCGAGCAAGAGTACTCGAGACTGGATTAGTCCTCTCAGAGGGATACCAGTATACATCGCTGTGTTACTGAGTTTGATTCTCCTATCTTTATTTACTGCTCTTACATCATTGCCATAGTTTAATTTTTAATTGGTGATTTTATTTCTGCTGCACACACGCACTCTATTCACCCCCCCTCTAGAAGTGCTCAACGATCCTACAAGTTGGTCGTGACTTCGAATGTCCCGAATGAGATATCGTTCGGACAAGTTGTCAATGGGCAACGCAAGTTAGAAAATGACCCGGAACGATGAATAAAGATGTATGTCTTGATCGAGGAAGCTAGAGGATAGCACTTGTGATTTCGGATTGGGTCAAATGAAATGTGACTTGAGTTTTGGAGAACGATATTGGAACTGGCTTGAGGAATAGCAGTCGAACTTGATCTTGGATTGAATCGAATGGAATTATAGTATATCCAGTTCGAACAATAGCATCAGTCGTACGACTCAAAATTGGTTGCAAAGGAAGATCGTCAGGTTACGCATATCGTCGATGGTATTGAGGCGTATCAATGATCGATATGCGATAACTCGGGAGTACTCTGACTCGACGAATGATGATCGTGCAAATGCCATTGTTTCGATGGATGCTATACTCGGGATATTGAAACGTTTCGAGGAAAATATAGACGTGGCTCGAGGAATTTCTAGTTGAACGAATGACGGTCAGACTATCGAACTGAGATCTTGGCTTGGATGAAAAATAAAAATGTTTGGATATGCTTCATTGACAACCACAACATTGACGTTCTTGTCTTATGCGAGCGCAACTCCAGCCTCGTATATGCGTCACGCCGATTAGGGCGATCACTCCGCGTGAGCGATGGTATGGTAATTCATACAGCGGGGGTGATCGAACTTGTATGGCGTGGCAAATTTGATACATCGACTTATGGTTTGACGCTAATGTGGACTCGAGAATGACTTAGCGTGCGTGACGGTTGAATTTGAGGATTGCGTATGTCCAATCCGCGTATCGAGAATGAATTAGTCTAGACGCAAGCAAGAGTTACGCCCCGATGAGAATGATTATTCCGTAGGAGCGTTGCATGGTGATTCATGAACCACCGTGGATAATCGGACTCGCATGAGATTGGGGCGCAACATATTATCAAAGCTAGACGACCTCATGATCGAATACATGAATTGGTTAGAATTGGTGAATTGAATGGATTTGAATACGCGCAACGAATGCATTGATGCGAATAGATGATCGTGCTCGATGTTTAGAAATCTGAGTGATGCGAGCTTGGGTAGAAAACCTCGTACTACCGACTTTGGTTTAACCCTAGGATTGGAGTCAGTATTGGTATTATTGTTGGAGAACTATGATTCCAATCCTGACATTGACTTAGCCTTGAGAAATGGCCTAGCGGTTAGGCGAGATGCCCCTGTTTCAAAAGTTAGCAATCGAAAGATTGATCTTAGGGATTGGTGTGGATGGATGAAATGGTTCAAGAATAGGAAACCCAGCTCACGAGATTCGGCTGACATGCATATATTTCAGGGACGCCTGAGTAAGTGCACGATGCGACTCGAGTGAGAATGATGAATTCTCTATCACGCGGTTGGGTGAATGCATGTATTTTAGGGACGCCTGGAATGCGTGCACGATCCAACCAAGTGACACGTTGAATTACAAACGAGACTTGAGGAATGAAAAGTATCGGAGATTGAGATCGTGTTAAAAGAAAGGAATGATACTACTACGAGCGTGGCTCTGAATCAAAGAAACGTGTAGGCGGAGTGTGCATGAACGACGACGAGATTGGCCCCAAACGAAGGGAATGATAGGAATAGATGATGCACAAGTAAAGTTGGGATAACGAATTAAATATTTGATAGGAAGATACACTCGATGATAGTGCAATACTTGGTCTTGAATCGTACGAAAATTACTTAGACTTGGTCGACCCCGCTAAGAAGAAGTCGTATTGATTTCATAGACAAGAACGCTTGAGAAACGAGTCAGATGATCTCGAGGATCGAGATAAACGATAGTGAGACGCACATGAGTTCGGTTTTAATCGAAGTAAAAGTAAAACGATCGGCATATTCGAAACTATCACGAGTAGCTTGTCCGACTTCGCTAATCGCTAAGCTTGGTTGAAATATACATATTTGGAGGACGCCTTGAATATGTACACGATCCAAACTCAGCGATATGATAAACTCGAATGCAGCTGCAAGTGGGTGTTGAGATGCGCATGAACGAATGAGTGAGTTTGCCGCAGTTTACGACTCTCGAGTTTGATAAATTACAACGTACCTCGTACGACCATTTTAGTCCCATGACACGTCGAAATAGCAACCAAGTCAAAGAAACACGACAATTAAATAAGTACCATCAAGTCTAAAATGAGTGAATAGTCATTCAATAAAATTCACCAAATGCTTGCAATATAAAACTTGGAAATGTATCGAGTATAGTTCGAAGTCATTGAACGGTAAAGCCATTCGATAGGGATTGTCTAAGATACGTACACGACATGAGTTAAGGAACGGTAGGATGACCTACACTCAGGAAGTCTCGAGGACGAGACTTGTTTTGAGTGGTGTATTATGTAATGACCCGCTCCGTCCTAGCGGAATGCCGATTCAAACGGCAAGTGCAACGACTCAAACGAGCCGTCGACCCGAAGAGTTGGCATCGACCTGATGAAGAATCGATGCAAAGCTTACATTGGCCCGTCAAGATGAATCCAGACTTAGACTTTCAAAGACGCGCTTGGAGTATCGTTCGGCCGATGCGAATATCGCTAAGGTGGGTGGCTCCGATGAACCCGTCTTTGCTTAGCCTAGACACATAACAATATGAACACTATTGCTAGAATCGCTAGGCGATAACACTGCGCATGCTAATAAATGACTCAACGCACCTAGCTAAGGGAACAATCCCTTCTTGTATGCTTGTATAAAATATGGAAAAGAACATGGAAAATGTGAGAACTCTCGCACCGTACTCCACGCTCGTTTTAAGACACACGTTTACATTTCGAGTCCCTTATGCGTTCAACAATAAAACAATAAATAGTTTACAATAATAAAATAGAAGACTATCGACATAGTCATTCCGAGTAGAGTATAGCAACATTGGAAGACTCCGGGACCGATGGGTCGCCAAGGCGACTCCCGTACGGGGAGTTGCATAATGTATGAATGAAAGAATGAACGAATAAGTGAACGAATGAATCAACGAATGAATGAATGAATACGGGAATGAATGAATGAATGAATGAACGAACAAGTGAAAGAAAGAAAGGAAAGAGTGAATAAAAGATAAGATCAAAGGAAAGAATGATTAGCGATAGGTATGACGGGCACGTGCAACGGGGCTCGCTACCCGCGCTGCACGGACGCCAACCTGGTCGATAACGCATTATGGCTCAAAGACAGCCGTTAAGTTAAATGACAAGTCAATACGAAATAGTCGTGGACAATCCCATCGTATATGGGAGGTAGACGGCACGATCGAGGGGAGGAATATCGTGGCCGTAAAGAAGAAGGGATTCTGCGGCACGATCGAGGGGAAGGAATATCGTGGCCGGCCTAGGCGGAATCAAACTGGCTTACGGGCTGTTTTGAGTGGGGGCTCGGCCACTCAAAGAGACGTAAGGCCAGGTATTTTAAGAGACTATCAAGGTGTACCAGCCATCACGCTTCGATAGATGAGAATGCAAAAAGGGGTAGTTCAAAAGACTATCAAGGTGCACCCGTACGCTATGATAGGTGAGAATACCAAAAGAGAATATGTTCAAAATGGCTTATGATGCCAACGACCGGTGCATATAGATTAAGTGGGCTATGCTGGTGGCAATCCACGTGCAAGTCTTTGCATTGAAACAAAGTAGTCTAAGTTAACTAAATACATTGCCTTCTGAACATGCTTGAAATGTAACACGCCAAATGATAAAGAGTAATTCATGCAAATGAGTTAGATGACGTGCCTACGACGTGCTAGAATCTGAGGCAGGGACACACAATCGACATTAAATATTTATATGAATTGTTGACTAACTTGGTTTACTTTGGATAGGAAAGGCTGGACGGTAAGTATGGGTAAGTCGTGCATGTATTTTCATGCAAACAATTGGATTTGGCAACACGGAATAGGTTATGAAATATGCCATAAAACTGATCCTAATGCAAGATTAGAAAGACAATAAATGATAGATGGTGCACAAAAGTAAATAGAACGTGCTTGGTAATGATAGCATTGTGGGCGAGCTAGCCTCCCTACCAGTGCATAACAATGTACTGATAACCCCACAGTTTGCTTGCAGGACGCAGGAGATGTCGTCGGGTGCGAAGCTTCCCTCGAACGTGCTAAGACGCAGAGCTATCTCTGGAGCCTTGGATCGTTGCAAGGAGCTGAAGCACCCTATACAGGACATAATATATCGGAACATCGCCATGAATCATTCCATCTTGTAAGCCACTTGGCACGCCTTTTATGTTTCAGAGAGAGAGAGATAGCTTGAGCGATTTGTATTCTCGGCCTAGCACCGCTTGTAAACTTCTTGAATGTCAATAAAAAGTTTGAATTCACTTCAATTTGTGTTCATTTACTTTCCGCTGCAAATGGGAATACTCTGTGCGACTCTGTGGCCTAGCTCAAATCGGCCGTTTCTGGGTTTGGCCTTGCACGGGCGCAACCTAGGCCGGTACGGCATCACGCCTTAGCGAGGACGATCGCTCCTGCGGGAGCAGGGCGTGACACTTGTCTTGACCTAGTTTGACTTAGTATGACTTGATTTTACTTCCAAACCCTTATATTGATACAGTATTCCATCTATAGGTCCTCGAGGCACTGTTTTTGGACTCAGTCGACTTATCCATCACATCACAGGCGAGTACATTCTCTGATAATATTTTTGTTTTATGATATCGTCTATGTTTCTTGTATATAGTGTAGATATTCTTGTTCTCTTGACCCATAGTTCACACGGATTGGTATTTGACTGGATTCCGTCATGAGATATTATTCCTGGTATTCTTTGGTATATATTATGCAAGTCTTTCTTATTTCTTGTGCATTATATAGACACGATTTCTGCGAAGGCTAGCTACCCTCTCAGAGAATTGTGCGTCATGATGTGTCATGGTTGGATCCACTATACTAGTCGGGGGATGGGAAGTATTGGTGTAGATATGTGGTCAAAGCCTATTGTGCACCCATTGTGCATTGATTGATTGTGAGTGTTGATCATACACCCCACGTATGGTTAGCCAGGCCTGTTACTATTGTGCAATGTCCCAAGCCGGCCACATATTGTAGCTAGTACTCACACACCTAGATAGGTAATTTTTGATTCTTGTACATGTCATGATCAGTTTTATTTGCCTTGTTCTAGCTCTAGATTTACAGCTTACCTTGCCATGATACTCACATGTACATTTCGTGATTCCTTGTATATTCTCTCTATTTACTGCTACATTTTCAATATCGTCTAACTAGAACTGTTATTTGAGTTTTGTGCTCGTTCCATCCTGACTGGATATGTTAACAATATTTTTAGGAGTAGTTGTGCCCTCAATATTGGACTACAGGATGTTGCTAGCTGGGGTGGTTCTCGGTATTCTTTACCGTGAGTTGTCTTTCAGGAGTTCTAGGCCTGGTAGTTATTTAGTTTTGTTATTATTTCCCTCTGTTTTATTCTTATCTCATATGATCCTTGTAGATTCTAGTTATTCTTGTGATATTGCTAATATTTCTTGTCTTATCTTCCTTAGTTTTTGTGATGTGATACGAGTACCTTTATAGTTATGGATCTTTAGATGCTGTAGTTAGTATTGGGTACTTGACAGCGCTCTACTGCCGATACTGCGGCGTAGGCTGGACGTGGTCCACGCATTCACACCGTATATCCGGGTGCGGGTCGTGACACGTTTTTGTGGTGGCCCATGCAGGTCTGTCTTTGCAAATTAATACGAAGTCGTGGTGGTACTTGAGCTTATTTGTACTACTACGAGCCTGTCCTAGGATTAAGGTTGAGTCATGGAATATTTTAGAATTTTGGTACCCAGTCACATATTAGGAACTCTTGGTAGATTCCAGAGATGACCCCTGGGAATCTTATTCGAAAGCTTTTCAAATCGTTTTCCACTTGTTTCTATTCATCTTGATTTTTGAAATATTTATCCGTATCAAACCTTATTCTTTCTTAGGATGAGTTGTGGATCCCAAAGGGAAGGTATAAGTTGAACTTATATATCCTTTAGGTTGAGAATCAAATATGATTTGCCAATCTTATATCAAGGTTGAGATTATTTAGATTATATTTCAGAACTTTCAATCTTGACCTAGATAGTACCTTTGAGACTTCTCCTGAGAACTTTTCCTAAACCCTGCATCGGAATCTATTTTTGCTAGTTTCTATTTACTTATCTTTGATTCGTCGTTAAATTTTGAATCTTGATGTTCGTTCATTGTTGACTTTGATTTTGTATCTAAAATCGGTTTTTATGAATTGAGTTAAGATATTCTGATAAACTTATTTGATGAGGACGATAAATGTCTACTTTATTTATGGAGTTTAGAATTTATCGCAGTCATACTAGCTAGCACGACAGGGACGTGGAGCCTGATATTGGATATATTATCCTAGTTATGGAATTTAGATTTTCTTGTAGCCATACCAGTTGGCGTGGTAAGGAATCTAGATGACATAATTATAGGGTGTATACCCAAGTTATGGAATCCATCGTTTATTGCAGCTATGCTTACTAGCGTGGCAAAAATTCTGGCAACATAATTTCAGGAAGATGTGTATGGTTATCAGACTGTATCTTAAATCGGATCACTTCGTTATGACCGGATGAGCAAGAACAAATTCTTATCATTATTCTTTCCCGTATTGGTTAACTCTGTCTATCTACAGCCACAATTAGGATTTTCTCAACATGATTATTTGTGTTCCATCTTCCTATGATTTGACTAAACTCTTCTTCACTAACCACTTGGGTAATTCTTCTTGTCCTTCTCGATAATTGTTGAAAGTGCCTCATGGGTTGATTCAGGAAACGTTCGAAAAGTATATTTATCCTTGTATTACGGAATCGGGAGTTTGCACCAGAGAAATACTGGCGAGGTATGACTTCAGATAACGACATCATGGTTAAATATGTTTCTCGAATTCTACATGGACCACTCCCTAAGCATTTTGACTAACATCTTCTCCTTTATTTTGCAAAAATTGTTTGGAAATATTTTACGGATTTAGCCAAGTTAAGTTCAGGAACCTATATTATCTGGCGTGGCAGCTGTGCACTGCAGCCATCCATTATGGAACAAGGAAGTTATTCGTAGCCAGATGCACACTAGTACGATAGTAACTTCATGTGACATAATTACGGAGGTATATGGTTTTTGATTTTTTACTTTGATTACGTCCTATGCATCTCGTTTGGCCTCGTACTATTCTTAGAAATATTTCGACAATCTTTCCTGTCTTGCTTGACCCTTACCTTGTCTGAATATTGATATGGATTGCTCGACCCAGTCTTAGGCCTTTGTTTCCTTCTATTTAATTGATGACTGAAATAGCCAAACCTTGTTAACAGATTATACAGTGTAACTTTAATATGTTAATGTGTGATTGTGATGAGTATATTTTTCTTAGGGATTCATTGGGTTAAGCTTATAGGACAGATATGAGTGACTAACTATAGTGGACTTAGAAACCATTAAGAATGATTAGTTTGATAGTATAGATTAATTTTAAGGTATCTAAGAAGGAGTAATAAAATATTATATTTTGTGAATACGGATTTAGGACTAGAATCTTGTGCTTAGATTCAAGGGTTGAACATTGTAAGACTTTGATGACCAAGTGATTATTGGTTATCTATAAACCATTTACTTATGATTGAAGGATAGATCGATATATGGAATAAAATAAAAGGAGATAACATTGCGTGCAAGATCGGAAGATAGCAGGAACAAAACATGGACATATATACATAGGTAATAAATAATTCGGTAAATGAATTAAGAGTTTGAATTTGAGGGTTTATATTCAGGAGTTCTTGAGTAAAAAGAGAGAAGGCTCAATGCCAAGAATAGGTTTTGAATGTATAATTTTATGGAGCTTGTGATTAATAGGATAAAGATACTTAGGACGGGATAAGGAAACAAACAAATTGCTATTGAGATTGGAATTTTGGTTGATGGCCAATCATTGTTGATATATATATATATATACGTATCTCGAGGGTGACCTATATTTTAGAGTATAAGTAAAGGTTCATATTGATATGGAAGAAGCTTGTTGAACCTGAACCAAAATACCTGTAGAGAGAAACAACATAGATGATCACAAGGTTAGCAGATTTGGTACTGTAACCATAGCAGTTGTATGTTTTAGCTTGACCTATTGGATGATTTTAATTTCGAGGACAAAATTTTTATAAGGTGGGTAGGATATAAGCCCCCTGAATTTCCGGGATTTATTTTCGAATTTTCTAAATGAATTATTTTTGATAATTTATTTTTATTTAATTAATTTTGATCATTAAATGCTCTTTACCGTGACTTGGATTTCTAAAGCATCAGGGATGCCAGTCTCTGGAAACTTTCTTCTTGAAGTTTGTAGTAGACGAGATTATCTTCATGTTGATATATCGTGTCCCACTCGAACTTGTTCCAATGTGCTCCATTTGCTTCGTGCAACTTTCGGGTTAATTTAGACCAATTTATCGTCTGCCGTAATTCGTGACTTAACTTCCAACTTAATTTCGGGACCCGACATCGGTCCAATACAGTTGACCCATTATATAGCCCTGGCCTATTTTGAGTCTACTATATACGTGCCACTTGCGTGCCACCGATTTGATCTTCCTTGTGCTTCTATTTTATCCATGATTTAATTGGTTTGAAATGGTTATTTTAATTAAATCTTGGCCCCAAGCTTGTCCAACTTGACCTAACACCCAACCCAAATTGGTGTGACCTTACCATGTCTACCTATACACCCCACTGATATTTTCCTTGTTTCCCTACTAAAAAATATCCTCCTCTTTACAAATATCTATTTCTTTCTCTCCATTCAAATATAAACATAATATATATATACTTATAATATCTCTCTCTCTCTCCCCCTTTATTACACACACACACACATCACCCACTCCTCCATCACCATCAGCACTCTTTCCACCATGTGGCCGACACCCCCCTTTCTCTCTCTACTTCTCTTTCTTTCTTAATATTTTCTTTCTCTCTCTCTCTCTCTCTTTCATTAGTTCCTACATTCTTCCTCTCTCCTCCCAAATAACTCTCAGCCGACCCCCCCATGGCCGACCATGCATAGCCACAGCAACCCTTCTCCTTCATCAGCCACCAGCCTCCTCCATTCCTCTTCTTCTCCTCCTTTTCTTCATCACATCACCATCTCTCCACCACCATGAACACCACACCATTACCATCATCTTCACACCTCACCACCACCGCACGCCACCTCATCTTTCTCTCCTCCTCCACCCTGCACCGCCGGGCAGCCATGTCGTCACTACGGCAGGCCAGCACAGCTACGCAGCAGCAGCAGCCAACGGCCAGTGCAGCCACGCCGTAACAGTAGCAGCAAACGACGCGTAACAGCAGCCACGCGCGCAGCCGCCGCGGTCGCCGCCGTCGCCGCCGAGCCCCCCTCGGCCGGGCTCACCCCCGAGCAGGCCCCCATGGCCACCTCCTTCCTCCCCGGCATGATACATAGCCGATTCGTGTGTTTGGCACGAGTTTCCGTCGTGACGCGCTCATGATGGATCCGGAAATGGCGTTCCGTCGCAGCGACTTCGTACACGTTTTTTGGAAAATTCGACTGTTGGATCGGCGATTTCTTCACTTCGTCTCTATCTCGGTATATCCATCTTTACTTCCCTCAATTTTTGTTCGTAAATTTTATCGTTTGATACATCAAAACTGGCCACCAAGTTGACCGTTTAAATTGTGTTATTTTTGGACAGTTTTGTGGAGCCAACTTCGTCAGCTCGTAACTCCGTCGTCGTACCTCCGTCTGGCGTGCCACTGGTTCCTATGTGCAGTTGGTATAACCCTCTTCCTACTCCTTAAGTTTTATTTCATTGTGAGCACGTTTGATTGAATTCGACGCCAAAGTTGGCCGTCCGAATTCGTAATTTTCAAGTTGTAAAATCCTAATTTTGAACCAGGGACTCCGAATTCAATTTCTGACACCACCAGTAGACTCTTGGCGTCGTTCTGGCACATTTTTATATAAATTTTGTTAGATTTGGAGGACGTGGGCCCTGACACGCATTTTGGTACAAAGCGGGCCCTACAGTCCGGGTCAACGGGACTTTTTGACGTCGACTCATCGAAATCTAATTCTGGACATACCGTTGAGTTCGTATCGTTATTCTGCACTCGTTGACATATAATTTACTGAGTTTTGAGGACATTGGCTCCGACACGCTTTTTCGTACAAATCGAAATTTCAATGTCCTGGTCAACAGACCAATTTGAGATCTGGATATACCATTGGGTTCTTATCGTCATTCTGGATTTGTGGACATATAATTTGTTAGGTTTAGTGGACTAGTATTCTTGCATGTTTTTCGATGCAAAGCGGATCCGACACGGACACCGTTTTGACTCAAACTTACCTTTTTGCTCCTGTGTCCCAATTGGACTTATGGGCAGGCTATTCTAGCTATTTCGACCATTCTGGACACGTTGATGATGGTTGTTTCACCATCCGACAACATCTGTAGGTTTTCCCCTATCTATCATCCTATTATTATTATAATCTTTCTCTTTTGTTTGTATTTTGAGATCCATCTATTTTAGTGATTTTTTAATCACTGAAATTGAATGTGTTGACCATGTAGATGTTTATAGAGATTAGCATTGATCCTGTTTGACCACGGTTGACTGCTTTGACTGAACGTCAAAGTAGAGTCAACATTGACCTAGGTTAGACTAGTTTTGACCTTGGTTGACCACAGTTGACTATTTTGACCAAGAGTCAACCGGAAGTCAATCGTAGCCCAAAATTGATTAGAACTAGACCAAAGTTGACCAGTTGACCCAAAGTCAACTGTTAGTCAACGTTAGTCAAGTTTGACCTAGAGTTGACCTAGAGTTGACCAGAGTTGACCAGTTGACCAAAAGTCAACTGTAAGTCAATCCTTGACTTAGATTGACCTAGTTTGACTTGCTTTGACTTGCCTTGACCTAGTTTGACTTAGTATGACTTGATTTTACTTACAAACCCTTATATTGATACAGTATTCCATCTATAGGTCCTCGAGGCACTGTTTTTGGACTCAGTCGACTTATCCATCACATCACAGGCGAGTACATTCTCTGATAATATTTCTGTTTTATGATATCGTCTATGTTTCCTGTATATAGTATAGATATTCTTGTTCTCTTGACACATAGTTCACACGGATTGGTATTTGACTGGATCCCGTCATGAGATATTATTCCTGGTATTCTTTGGTATATATTGTGCAAGTCTTTCTTGTTCCTTGTGCATTGTATAGACACGATTCCTGCGAAGGCTAGCTACCCTCTCAGAGAATCGCGCGTCATAATGTATCATGGTTGGATCTACTATACTAGTCGGGGGACGGGGATTATTGGTGTAGATATGTGGTCAAAGCCTATTGTGCACCCATTGTGCATTAATTGATTATAAGTGTTGATCATACACCCCACATGTGGTTAGCCAGGCCTGTTACTATTGTACAATGTCCCAAGCCGGCCACATATTGTAGCTAGTGCTCACACACCTAGATAGGTGATTCTTGATTCTTGTACATGTCATGATCAGTTTTACTTGCATTGTTCTAGCTCTAGATTTACAGCTTACCTTGCCATGATACTCACATGTATATTTCGTGCTTCCTTGTATATTCTCTCTATTTACTGCTACATTTTTAATATCGTCTAACTAGAACTGTTATTTGAGTTTTGTGCTCGTTCCATCCTGACTGGATATGTTGACAATATTTTTAGGAGTAGTTGTGCCCTCAGTATTTGACTACAGGATGTTGCTAGTTGGGGTGGTTCTCGGTATTCTTCACCGTGAGTTGTCTCTCAGGAGTTCTAGGCCTGGTAGTTATTTAGTTTTGTTATTGTTTCCCTCTGTTTTATTCTTGTCTCATATGATCCTTGTATATTCTAGTTATTCTAGTGATATTGCTAATATTTATTATCTTATCTTCCTTAGTTTTTGTGATGTGATACGAGTACCTTTATAGTTATGGATCTTTAGATGTTGTAGTTAGTATTGGGTACTTGACAGCGCTCTACCGTCGATACTGCGGCTTAGGCTGGGCGTGGCCCATGTATTCGTACCGTATATCCGGGTGCGGGTCGTGACAATATATATATATATATATATATATATATATATATATATATATATATATATAAGTAAAAAATATTAGTTTTTGTTCGTAATCTAATGAAATCAATCCTCCAAAAGTAAAAGAAAAAGTGGATGCTCATCTTAATTTACAATTATATCCTATAAAAGTTATATTATTTTATAGTAGTTCAATAAAGTCAAAGATAAATAAATATTGTTAGTTGATGATATAATTGGTAAAGTGTTGTGAAAATAAGAAAGAAGGAGAAGGAATTGGTAGCCAAAAAAATGTACGTAACTTTTCTCATTGATAACATATATAGAGGGAATGAGATAGAGAGGTTGTTGTGGGTATGGATAAGGGCATCCATATTTGGATTTATCCAAATCACAACACTCTCCCTTGGATGCCCACTTTAATTATTGCCTCATTAAAAACTTTTCTAGAAAAAAGCCTTTGTGAAAAATTCATAGAAAAGAATATAGTACAATAATATTCTTCAGGAATATGAGTCTTCAGGAATCTAAGTGGGTGCGACTTACACTGCCTCGTTAAAAACCTTTCGAAGGAAAAATCCAGTGAAAAAAAACCTCAACGAAGGAAAAGAGTACAATACGCAAAGACATGCTTCAAGATGTCTCCATTAGCATCTTCAGGATGCTTACATCTACAGGATGCTCCCCCTCAAAAATATTTTATTATTGTTCTTACATCAATTCAAAATAAAAAATCAACCCCCAATACAATTTAAATATTACATATCACCCCAATACTTTATTTGTCAATACATTTATACTAGTACCCTTATGAAGATGTTGCAGGATTTATTTGTGATTCTTGAAAGCTAGCAACTCCTCCTGATATGTCGAACTATTGAAAATATAGCCGTGCACATTCCCTGTTCGCTTTTGTGAAATTGTCGCAGTGATTTGATTTATTCTCTATACCTGCAACGTTATTTATAAAAACATACATTATTTGTGGTATCCGCTTAATGAAGTATCAGATATATATCATTCATCTGCATATCTCATTAGATCAGAATATTCATCAAGAATAATTTCTGTGCCTAATATTATTCTAAAATATTGTGCTGAGTAAATGACAATAAATTTTTTTATATTCTTTAAACATGGTACTTCAGGACCCAGAACATATTCTTTTGGTTGTAAAAGATCCTATTGATCTGGCCATTATAGGCATATCATTCATATTAAATCTCTGCAGGAGATTTATCTCTACATGAGATTTATAGTAGATCTCTTCTAGAGATTCATCTTTTCATGAGATTACATGAGATCTCTTTTGAATATTTATCTTTATCTCTTCAGGAGATTCCTCTCTCTTCAGGAGATTCCTCTCTCTTCATGAGATTTTTGACATATACGGGAGATTCAAATCTCTATGGTAGATTCCAATCTCTATGGGAGATTCTTTGTCTCTTCTGAAGATATTTCAAATTTCTTCAGGAGATATTGTCATATTTTCTATCTCTTTTAGAAATTTTCTCTTCAGGAGGCACTTTTAATCTCTTCATGAGATCTTCTCTTGAGGAGGTGACCATTTTGATGAATCTATTCAGGGATTTTTTTATAAACTCAATGAGCCTATCACATTCTTCTGAATGGTTTAATCCATATGTAGATCCTTCGGGGATAACATGATAATATCAAATCCTTCAAGGATTTACCTGAGAATTTTAAATCCATGACCTTCTATAATATATCTTATCGTCTAGGTTATCAGGATCGAAGAATATATTTATTCATATTCTATTCATGATCATTTCATGAATCCTGGAGCTCTTATATATTTTGATATCTATTTGTTACAAATATCCATTCAAAATCTACCGGGTTTATTCTCTTTGGGTTTTGTACTGCATGACCAAACACTCCACATCTTGCGAGAGATATCGCATCTATTCATTAGATTATTCGTGGTTTTAGTGTAATCCTTTAATTTTATCACCCTTTTTATTCTCATTCGATAATGTCATCTATGACAATTTTTCTTGATTCCAAATTTCTCTTAACTATGTATAAAATATAGATTTTATGGGTACCGGTACCTCTTTCTCAGTCTCTTCTGGAATCTGAGGTATATCCTCTACCGGAGCGATATTCTTTGAGAAATTGGATCTTTTGTAGTGCCCCGTCCCGCTCAGTCAATCAGAGGAATCAAATGCCGAGGACGTTCAAACTTAGCCTTGCAACTACTGTTCAAAGACTCGCTCGGTCGAGGCGACTCCTCGCTCAGGTGGAATAGTTTCGATAAACTTGCCTCATCTTAGCCTTCACATAATAACTCGCATGTTTTCATCTTGCACAAGTTAGGCTTGATAATAAAAGAGACGCATCCACATAGCTAAGAAAATAATCCCGACGGGTTGAAATGTGTTAGAACATGGAAAAAGGTCCCACGGTCTGCTTGGAAGTCGGCTCAGTGTGCTTTTAAAATGACACTTAATCCTTCGTCCCATGGCTTGGGAGTAGAAATTTGGCCTAAGTTGTTAAGTTGCCACAACGCTCGAATTAGCCTAAGTCATAGGCGTCGCCCACGTATATGCTTGATAAGCATGCACGGTCCCGTCGTCCAAGGCTTGGCATAACCTTCGCATGTCCCGTAGTTTAAGTCGTGTTGCACGGCTTGTGGCTTAAGTCTAGGCACCCAAGAACTTGGTTGTTCAGTTCGAACGCGTGCACGACACGTTCTCTCGATACGAAGATCGGTGTAACCTTTGCTCGTCTAGTCGTTGCCCGAATAAGTTAGACAAGACTTGTGCTGGACTATTGAAGTTGTAGCAAGCACTGTCCCCTATTTTCTGCGGTTGCCAAGTCACGTAGTCCCACAAGAACAAGGCTTGTTATATAAAGTATGTGACTTGAGCGATAGCGTCGCCTAGAGAACAAGTTTTGTCTAAGGCACGAGCCACAGTTGGTTTAGAAAAGTATGCCACAGACAAAGGAAGTCCATGCGACTGGTTGTCGCCGAGATCGGTCTCGCTACTTGGGAGTCTCGCTAAGTCTCGATAAGGAAGCACACGAGATCGGTCCCGCTACTTGGGAGTCTCGATAAGTCTCGTTCATGAAACCGGTCCCGCTAATTGGGAGTCTCGATAACTCTCGTTCACGAGATCGGTCCCGCTACTTGGGAGTCTCGCTAAGTCTTGATAAGGAAGCATGGTCATGAGTCTCGATAAGTCTTGATAGAAAGATAGAAATCATTGTCAAGCCCTGACTCGGAATCACCCGAATCATCGTCCTCGCAGAGGGCGTGATGCCGTACGAGCTTGGAGTTGCGCTCGTACAAGGCAAGATGACAAGTTCTTAAATGGTTATCTTTAGTTTGATATTAACAATGAAAGAAAAACAGAGTATACGAAAATAATTCTCTTTGTTGATATTCGAACGGATATTACAAAGGCTTTCGATAGCCCAACAATATCTGCCAGATTGGCTACAACACTTAGGTTCAAACTTGTCCACAAAGGATTTCACCGTTCCATATATCATGCCTTCTATATCTTGGCCGCATCAATCCTGTTGCAAGTCTGAGCGTCAATACGATCGCAACGCTTCAAACGCTATGATATTCCATACCTCTGCGCGATCAAGCGAAGCTTCGTCACGAGCAATCCATTCCCTGCACCTTGCATGAAAGTTGGTGGGGATCAGTATGTTTTTCCTCGTATGTACTGACGAAAAGACCAACTTTCTATACCGACATTTTAGTATTTATGTTGAAGCATACAACTTAGCTTATGATCTTGCTATATTCTTCTTAGGACCGATTTCATGGCATATTCGAAAGCGTAAAGCATGTTATCATGGCAAGCATGTTATTCGAATTGAATAGGCAAGCAGACAAGCAATCTTGTGTTTGATTCGTGGCGCGACTTACCAAGTCGACGCACTCGCCCTTGCACTGACGCAAGGTGAATACGCCCCATTCCTTCCCTGCCATGTTATAAGTGCTCTCTATGCAGGATCTATGTGTGTAGGACACATCTGTGCCTATACTTTTAACCCATCATTTCTTAACTATATGGAGGTCTTGGCGTATCCGCGCCGGAATAGACTAAAGGATTTTCTCTTTTCTTTTCCTTACTTTCTTTTCTCTCCTTCTTTTCTTTCTCAAATTTGGGTAGTCCGGCGTTTCACGGATTGGGTTGCTAACCAAACAACCGAAACATACCACTGAATACCATCATTTGCGACTTTTCACATCTCGCTAAGCGGTTCCCTAATCGTCTTACGGATGTGCGCCTATCAAAGATTATATCTCTCCTAGGCCGAACGGTCCCGGTGCCCCGGTACACCCGTTCGGAGGGAACGTTCCGTGCACGAAAGATATCACAATTATCTCAAGTCCATTCGACCATGCAACGTCCTATTATTCAACCAACCAAGCACTTTTATTCAAACAACTAAACATAGTCTTGAGTCCGAGAATCAGACTTTATCATCTCATATTTCTTCCCTTAACTTTCTATGTTCTTACATTTCATACTTCATTTCAATGTTCAATAGCATCATGCCTCAACTCAATGTTCGTCAACCGAACGACTCGAAGGTCCCGAACACCTTTCGAGACATCATGTCATATCTGACAGTTCCGTCACATTCATGCCACAACTGTATTCTTTCGCAACAAAGCTATCTTTTATGATCTCGTGCACGTAGGCACATTTTGACACATTTATCATCTTTTCCCTTGCGTCGTGCACTTGCATGTATCGAAGCCGTATTTTCATGTTCTATGCCTTAGTGTTCAATATTCGTAGCTTGCACGCTAGGGCGCTCGCCTATTGTCTTTTAATGTTCTAGCCTTCTAACTCGTGCACGAAGGCACGGAATGGTTCGTGCACTAAGGCAATCGCCAAATACAGTTATTCCATGTTCTTGCGGCTTGCACACCGAGGCGCTCGCCTTTACGATATCCAATGTTCCATAGCGATTCATATATTTGATGCACGTTACATTTTAATTGTTCTAACTAGTGTTCGACACACACTATGATTTATCTTCCCATCGGACCACACCCGTGGCGTCGATAGGTTAACTTAGCATACAATGATATATTCTGACTTAGGCATGAAGGAGTAAAAAGAAGAGTCAATCCTCCCACCTCGTTGTTTCGCCGAGCAGATGCGGCTCGATTTCATAACTTCGTTGCACGGCCAACTTTCCTGACTTAGCCATTCGAGCACTTCGTGATTTATTGAATTATATGTCCGATTTGGCTTACCGTGCCAACGCCTCAGTCCGTCGCAAGGCGACGATTGGTTTCGCGGACCCCTTACTGAATAAGGTAGAATGCCGACCTCTAATATTTTAGCGTAAACATATAGTCTACACATGAAACCAACTAAAATTAATACTTGCATCCATTCGGACTTAAGCCTTGGTCGATTCAATTTCTTAGAATCTTCGAGCCGATTCAACGCACTCATCCTTCGGGGCAATGCGACGCTTTGCATCGATTCAACTCGATGCATTCTTTGGGACAAGACAACTCTTCGTATCGACTTATTTTGATACGTTGCTCGGGACAACGTAACTCTCGTATCGATTCACATCGATACATTTCATTCGGTCAACGTGACTCATTGAGTCAACGCCTAAGCGTAATGCACCGTACGGAGCGGGGCATTACAAATATGGTCATGAGTAAGAAAGGAATTGATAGATCGATTTGAGTCTTGCATGGTCATTGGACAATTTGCGCACAAGGGCAAAATTTCTCGAGCGATCCCGGGGCGCCGGGTTCGTGTCGGCCTAGGAGGAATTACAGATATGGTACGGCCTTCATCGATGGTACAACTCGATTGAAGTGAACCGTTATAATATAGGCTGCGGGTCATTCGGTGGGAGCTCGTACCTTGCCATGTAAATGGTCACCGTATGCAAAAGATCCAGAATAGCTTGAGATTGCTAGTGACAACTCATATATATGTGTCGGCAAGAGCGGATATCCGTATGTATGCCTTTGGATTGCGTCGAGTACTAGCAGGTTACGAGTTGGGTTAACAAGTTACGCTTATAGCAAGCGCTGACCTTGAATCGGCACGGGTTAGGGTGTGCACGGTTGCATCACCATTCTAGAGCCTAAGAGTTGGTTATAGCAAAGATTCGTACTTCGGCATGAATGTGGCCTAGTCTCGAGTTAAGTCCGGAAGGGCCGTAAGGCAAGTTGATTAGGTCTGGGAGGCACGGCCTCGTTCTTAAGGCACGAGCAAGTGTATTGGCACGACCAGCACGAGTCGTCCCCTTGACGTTGTTGGCACGAGAATAGTCTAAAAGCACATGAATCAAGTGAAAAGTCTTGGCACGGTCGAGTTGCATAAGTTTTTGCTCGACGAGGCACTGCCTCGAATACATTGAAGTCACGAATAGAGTATAGCACGACCTTGTCATCGCGTTGCCAAGTATAGGCCAAGATGTCTTTGTCCTAAAATTGATCCTAAGGCAAGACTAGAAAGACAATCGAAAGGGGTTTAAGCTGCACAAAGTAAATAAACGTGTCAATTTTGTATGGGTGGGCGAGGAGCTCACTCTACCAGTACAGTTGAGTACTGACACCCACACAGTTTTCATGTACATGCACAGGTAGAAGCTCGTAGCACGGAGCTCGCTTGGATGCGTCGAGGCACGTAGTTCCTTGGCGATTCGAAGCGTGCGGTCGCATTGAGTCAATACTTATACGGGACATAATGTATGGACATAGCCATCCTGCAGAATCTGCCACTCGTCGCCTTGAAGCATTGTATCGAGTGATGAGAGAGAGCAGAGTGACTTGTAGAGAGAGAAAAGTGAGCTTGAGAGACTTGTAATCAGGACCTTGCGCCCCATTATAATCGTATTGTTCAATATTAATAAAGTGCACTTTTGAATAACTTGTGTGTTGCTTCTAAATTTTTGCTGCATGTTTCAATATTTCTGCTTGGAACTTCTGTGCGACGACCCCGTCGCAGCCGCTGTAATCGGCCGTTATGAAACTGCCTTGCACGAGCGCAATCTAGGCTCGTGCGGCATCACGCCTTAGCGAGGACGATCGCTCCTACAGGAGCGGGGTGTGACATCTTTGGTTCATGACATCTTTCGGATCATCATGCATGAACTTTCTCTTCAGGAAATACTACTTCAGAAGCGACTTCTTCAAGAGCATTAGGGTGTGTTATATTATTCGGCCTCTTCTTCTGGAGAGATAAACCTTATATTTAGTATTATTCGACCTCTTCTTCTTTACGAGGTTCTAAATATTTAGAACCTTTAGGTCTTACACTTTCTTACAAAAGAACTTATTCATTTGTTGTCTTTATTTGGTTCTTTTAGTACTTCTATTAGAAAATAAATTTATAGATGGTATAGCTATTTATGCAGCATAACAAAACGTAAGCAAGCAAAGGATAATTTCTCCTAATTTAGTCAAGATTAGATAAATTAGAAATATGCCATGACACGTTCTTCTGGAATGATGCGTTTGAACGTTCTTCGAGAACGATGATGCAATACGTTCTTCTAGAACGATGCTTTACGACGTTCTTCTAGAATGATGCTTTACGACGTTCTTCTAGAACGATAATTCACGACGTTCTTCTAGAACGATAATTTATCTTCTTCATATCTCCCCTTAACGGCGGGAATTATGTCTTATTAACGTGACAGATCACATAAATATTCTATCACACAAATATCTCATGTCTAGAAGATTTAATAATCTAAGAAGATAAATATAATAATTTACAAAACATAGATGCCAATATTACAGTTTTAAACAATACGAACGTAAGCCATCTAAAAGAGATGCAATTCAAGACTATGCTACTAGTTATTCATATACAATCTTCAGGATTTATGGTTTAAAAAAAAACTTATCCTTGAGATCAAGGATGTATGCTGCATATTAAAAAAACTTATCCTTGATATATGTGACTTGACAACCCTAATGTGAGTAACGCGTATCCATAGTGAATAGCTGGATAATCTCTCTAGGACGAACTTCGACGAACTTCTGGTTCTCTAGGACGAACTTTTGGTTCTCGAGGACGAACTCCTGTTTCTTGTAAATGTATTCTTTATATTTACTCACTCATAGTTTCAATATAATACCCACGTTTGTCTTTATGTCCTTAAAACTCAATAATTTTCTTCTGGAATTATGAGAGTATAAGACATTTTATATGAGTGAGTTTCCTTGGGTAAATTTAAGTGTGCTCTGCCGTAGCCTTAAATAAATGTGCATGACCAGCTATCATGGATACTATCTTCACACTAGTATTCTTGTTGGAGGAAAAGATTCTATTCTTACGGATGATGTTGGTACGTAGTACTATCAGTCATGCATAAGATGTCTATTTTCCATGGATTATAGTTTCTAGATATGGCAATATTGTAACACCCATATTCTGAATACGTATTTTGTCAAGCCTGCATGTATTTCGGACCTGTATTTATTTTCTCAGATTTTGGCATGTACTTGTAATTGGCTTGACTTGCAGATTTTGGTTCTCGTAATTGGGTTTTACCTGGCTTGGTTTATTTTGTAGAGGAGAATTGGTTTGGTTTAGTTTGGTTTAAAATGCATTGGAGCACCTTAGCCTATGCTCCACCCTCAACATAACACACCCACCTCCATTAAATCCCACCTAACTTTTCTCTCTCCTCTTTATTTTTTATTTACTTCTCCATCTCCTTCTTCTTCCTTCCTCTACACAACTCACCAACACCCATAGGCAAGTGCACCTTGCCACCACATGAGAACCACATTTTATTTGTTCATTAGCTAGATTAGGCCATGGTGATCAACATTAGAACTTGACATTTTGTGATTTGGAGTCTCCATTGTTCTAGATCTAGGTTTTAACTATTTTTGGATTTACATGGTTTTGATCTATTTTGGTTGGATTTTTGTGGGTTTTGATGCTTCCATGTGGAAGAGAATTCAATTTTACTCAAGTTAGAACTTTGAAAATCTAGATTTGGCTTTGATTTGACAAAGATATGAAAATTTGAATTCTTGGTGTTCTTGGTGTTCTTCTCGGCCTGGAGTAGCAGCCTGCAGCCTGCGCTTTTTAGCGCAGTGCTGGACTGCGCACCCTCTCTCGGCCTGCGCTCTTTAGCGCAGCGCCGACCGCGCAGCTTGCCCTATGGTGAACTGCGCTCAGCCCCATGCGCCAACCATTCCTGTGCACTTCACCCTGCGCAGTTCACTCCTGCGCAGTCCATTCCTGCGCACTCCACCCATGCGCAGTTCATTCCTGCGCAGTCTGCTCATGCGCAATCCACCCCTGTGCAGTCTGTTCATGCGCAATCTGACCCATGCGCCATCTGCCCCTGCGTCCTGTGCCCCTGCGCACTTGGCACCCTGCGCAGCTGACACCTGCGCAATCCAACTCCCTGACCCTTTGCGCAATCTATTGGCTCTTGGAGTTTTGGTTTTATTTCTCTAAGCTTGGCTCTTCTATAGCCCTGTATATTGATATTTTATTAGATATTTTATGCCCATTTTATATCCTTACGCCTTTTTTTATGAACTTGATTTTACTTAACATGTTTGGAATGACTATTGTACATGGCATGGTATGACAAGGAACTAGCATAACACGACAGTGACCCGTAGTGGTGCACTCCTGACATGACAAACCTGACATGATAGTGGCCCGTCGTGGCACACTCCTAACAAGTACCCTGATATGATTTACCTTGATAACTTGATAGTGGCCCGTGGCGGCGCACTCCTAACTTGACTTAACTTGTAACTTGTAACTTGACTTGACTTGATGCTGTTGTGACAGCTAACTTGACTCGTATAATCAACTTGACACCGTGGGTGTTCCTGCTTGCTTGTGCAATCCACTTGTCTTATCTTGCATCATGTCTAGGATGTGACTCCCTGGTTCCCACGACCAGGGATTCATACTGAATATGGATTAGGCTAATGACTAGATCAAACTGTAGTTCATAGAAAATTTCCAGTCACAGGCAATCTCGTTATCTGGACGCTCTTAATTGGACTTGTAGCTTGTCGACGAGTAGAGCACATTTCCAGTGCACTGTTATGTGTTGCATCCTCTAAGTCACCTAAGGGTATATCGTCTCCGGGGCGATGTACCCAACCATACTCTCAACCCGCGAAAGGATAACTGGATGGTCTGCAGGGCTTGGGACTGGGAAATTCTTACTTGCATCTTGTTAGTAATTAGGCTTGTGATAACCCTAGTTAGTTAAAGTAGTAAGCCGTAGTATTTTGCTTGGCCGCTTATGAATGGATGATGTCTAGCCCTGTCTAAGTCTTGTCTAGTCCCTGTACCTGGATCCCCTGATCATGCTTGTTTTACTTATCTTAACAATAAATGGGTAGAGACAGAGTGCTGTTCAGGCGAATGGTTACAACATCGGTCCTTGTCTGGTTTAAGGGTTGTAACCTGGCTCCCGGAATGGTCCCACGTCACTAGTCGTTTATTGTCCTGTTACACTCTTTATTACTTGTACCTTCTTCTATTTTTTTTCTTATGTTCTGATATGCTGGCTTTTGTTCTTATTTCGTGTCCTCCTTTGTGGCACTTGCTCTTTCTGGGGTTTGACCCAGCTGGTTTTGTGTGGCCAGATTTCGGAGCAGCACCCGAGGATCTACCGAACCTCCAGCCCGATGGTGGCGACTAGAAGGAACCCGGGCTACGAGTGGGTTTTCTATTTTGTTTCGCTCACTCTATTGTAAAGTTATTCTTTTGAGGCGTTTAGCCGACAAGCACCTGTTAGCTCGATGCACTTTTACTTACTGTCTGCCTACGGGCTGTAAACATGATTAACAAATCCTAGGGTTGATTAGGTATGACCTAACTCTTGCTAGTCCTAGTATTTTGTACGACTAGCTTCATGATCAGCTGATATGTAATATTTGGGACGCCTTTTATTGTATATTTGGTGGTCAAACATCTTATAATTATATTATTTGCTTGAGATTGAGACAGTAGGCTTGACCTTAAGAGACTGTTGGCTTGTAGTAAACCCTCATATCTAGACAGCCGTGACCGTATAGTTGAGATGTATTCTATTTCAATATACGTAGCTGGCTATGTTCGCCCCCGCTCTCCAGTATTCTGGTTCTGGGGCGTGACAAATATATTACCAATAGCAAATAAAGATATTATTAACCAATAGTAATCTAAACATAGACTTCAGGTCTATGATAGTTGGTAGGATAATAATGCATCCATAGTAATCCTACGGATAGAACAACCGTATATCACCAACTTTAAAATTTCTAATTTAAGAGGTTTGCAACTTTAAAATGCCACTATGAAATATCAACATCCATGTACTAGATTTCATCTCTTAAAGCATTATAATTGTCATCATGGAACTAGTCATCTATAGCTTGGTGATGTATTCATATTATGTATCATTCCAATCTCTTATGTATATATTTAAGCATATAAGCAACATTTTGCAATATCTTGGTGTGAAGTAATCATAAGCTTGAATAATACGAAGCATATTAAAGCTAAACTGATAGCATATCAAAACCCCGTAAGTATATCGTGAGTCTCATTTAGGCATTCCACAAATATCCTTCGGGACTTGTGATAATGAAATAATGGATAACAATAGTTCACCTTCAGAAGCTTGTGTTTTTGTGTCCAATGAAATCAATAATAAAAAATAGGGATGCTCATAGCTCATTGAAATTTTTTCTAAACGTAGAACTTCAGGTCTATGATAGCTTATAATACCAAAATTAAATTTATGGCCTTTCCAATACAAAAATTTGTCAGATTAGCAACGTTTATAAACGTCGCTAATCTCGGCCAAAATGTCGCTAATTTAGGTTAGTGACGTTTTTAGCGATGTTCTAGAAATGCCGAAAAAAAGCGTGTCGCTAATTAAAAAAATGTCGCAAAACGTCGCTATGGCGACGTAAATTATCAACGTTCACAACGTTGCTAAATAACGACGTAATTTACGACGTTTCCTTGGGGTCGCCGATTTGCGACACATTAGCGACGTTTTTGCAACGATGTGGTGACATCAGATTGTATGCCACGTCAGCAATTTAGTGACGTTGTTAGCAACGTATAAAAATGTCATTAAAATTTAGCGACGAATGTAAACGTCGCTAAATTGAAAAAAAATACAGAATCCAGAATGCAAAATACAGAATCCAATAGAATCATGAATGCAAAATACATAATCCATAATGCAAAAATACGCCTGGATTCGCCGACCCCTTCGGTGGAACACTCAACACCGGCACGCACAATACAATCCAGAATAGACAAAAAATATAAAGAACAAATAATATCCTCAACGAATAATATAAGGTACAAATACAAAGAACAAAGTCCAATATCCTCAAATACGTACAAAGTAAAAAAAATAAAGTACAAAGTCCAAAAATGCAAAAACAAAACTACTGATCGCCTGGAGCTGGAGCTGGAGCTGGAGCTGGAGCCGGAGCTGTAGGAGGAGCGCCACCAGATGACTGTCGTCGCAACGTAAGGATCGTCTGATACTCCTCCGTGACAGGCTGACGAGCATGTCCTCCCGTGCACCGCCGGATATAGACGATGCTTCTAGCGTACCAAATGGTCCGTAGCCATCTCGCGGAACTGCTGCATCTGCTCGACCAACCGCTGCGTAGTCTCTTGCATAGCACGAAAAATCTGTCGCAGCGTCTCAGTCGTCTCCTCAAGCCTCTCAAAATGTGAGATGAGCGCAGGATCATCCGTATGCGGCTGCGACTGTGACGCCGCCATCCTCTGCAGTATCTCGTCACGTAGAGCTGCGATCTGCGCATCGATACTCTGCTGGGCGAACAGCGACTCCTCAGTCTGTGCGGAGCCGGGCACACTAGTCAGATCTAGGTTAGGTTAACCTACATCAAGTCAATACTTCCTAAACACCCTAACTTAGATATCACATTACCCTAGATAGGTATAACATTTCCTTAGACTGATAGGTAATATCCTAATTCTCAACCTAAATTAGGTAAACTACATTACCTTAGATATATCCATATACCATAACAATATCTGCGTCTCCATAAACCTGTATATCCTACCATTACCAAATGTGAATGTGCCAACCCCTACAATAGGATATACCAAGATACCTTGGGACACATTTATCTACTCTTACCTCCATATATCTATTCACACCGCCCCATATATCTACTAGACATTTGAGTGTATATATTTTTTTATATCTACTAGACATTTGAGTATATATATATATATATATATATATATATATATATATATATATATATATATATATATTACCCTAACCCTTAGGTAAATCTTTTTTACCTAACCTACTGACTGGATCAGTCCCCAACTGGAACTCAACCCACTGTTCAATCCTTAACTAAACTTAAATCTCCACATTCCCTTACCCTTGTAGCCTAGGACTGAAACCCATTCATGTAGTGACTGATATCTCAAGTTCCCTAACTGTGCAGTAGTGCCCATGTTGGCTTTTGCTAAACCAAGCCTATGGCCATGATGGCACTGGCCAACATTCCCAAACAAAGGTATGATCCCCTGCTGCCCAGTGCCAATGCAGCTGCTGCTGCATGCTGCCGAGTGCCACAACCCTAACCCTCACCCCCAGCCCCTCCCTCCCACCACCCCTAACCCGAACCCTAACCCTAACCCTCCCCCCAACCCCCCTCCTCACCCCCAGCCGCCCTCACCCCCCTGCCCCTCCCCTCCAGCCACCCCCCACTCACCACCCAGCCACCCGCATCTCCCTGTCCCTCCCCCCAGCCACCCCCCTCACCCCCAACCACCTGCACCCCCTGCCCCTCCCCCCGAGCCACCCGCACCCCCCCAACCACCCAAGGCCCAAAAAAAATATGTATAGAGAGGGGGGAGTTACGTACCTGAGAGGAGGAGAGTCCGCCGCGCCGGAGAAGAAAGTGAGGAGAGAGAGTGAGAGAGTGAAAATGGGAGGAAATGAATCGAGGGAGATTTTAATTAAAAATTAGCGACATTTTGAGGAACGTCGCTATTAGCGACGTAATGACGACGTTTAGCGACGAAAAGCTCTTTTATTTAATATACGTCGCTGGCACGTCACTATTTTCGTCGCTAATAGCGACGATTAGCGACGTTTTACGTAAACGTCGCTAATTTGTAAAATTTATCGATGTTTTAACTAACGTCGCTAAATTACGTCGCTAATAGAGCAGATTTTAGTAGTGTTCGGGGGGCAGCAATCCGCTGCGACCTACAAAAATAATTTGCGAACGACTGGATTCCCCGGACATGTTGCGCAACACCTGTCATGCATGCACCCATTTGGGGTGGTATAAAACTCAAACGAGCAATTTGTATCACTGTACAAATAAAACCACAAAAACGAAATGACATGGTCGTATTACATTTTTTCATGTGCAATTTGTACTATTGACATCCATTTCATGCTCGTGAGTACTTGTTTTCCTTTATAAATATAGCATAAACTGAAATATTTACAAACAAGAAAACATTATATCAAAATTTTAATATAATTAAGAACTCATGGTTTGGTTCTTGTTGTCAAGAATGTTAGGGCTAAAGTGTTCCTATATTTAATATGTTGATGTACAAAACAAAGGAAAATATATCAATTTCCTTTTCCTTTTATCCTACCAAACATAAAGTCATGAAGTAGTCTTTCCTTTCCATAATGGAAAGTGTATCTCTTTGGATTTTTTTTCCGTCCACTTTTTTGTCATTTCTACCAAACACAAACTGAGAGTTTTGGCCCACTTGTGGTAGTTTATAACTTGTAATGATGAAGACATTTTCAACGAGTTATGCTATACATTTTTTTGAAACGTTATTTGCAACCTCTAGAAATAACACTTTGGAAATATATTGTAAAACTCGTTCAAAATAACATTACTTTTACATGAATAGTTCGACGTTGTGGATCCAACGACGTAGTTATTGTCGCGATCCGAAGTCCACACGAAAAAAAATGTGAGCTCGTATCCATGGAATGAAATTGAAAATATAGTTATATGTTAATTGTTAAAATATAAAGGATTTGTGTAGAAGAATTTTAAAAAAAAATTTATAACTCAAAGATTTTGCGACCTGCAAATTCTGCTCAAAATTTACTGTTCGTCTGGCAGAATTTGTACATATATTAAAATTTTGACCAGTCGGTGCATAGGCGGATTGTTTCTTGGTGGTAATTTTTTTTCAAATTTATACCTTTACAATTTTGACCGATCGGTGCATTGGCAGGTTGTTTCTTTCGTGGTAATTTTTTTTCAAATTTATACCTCTAAAATTTTGACCGATCGGTGCATTGGCAGATTATTTCTTTCGTGGTAATTTTTACAAACTTATTTTCCTACAGTCGTTGCTTTGAAATTTTTTTTGGTTTGTATGGAACGAGGGAGCCAGTGACTTGCTCATTGGATTTTATTTTGTCTAACTTTATTATCTAGAGATCAAAATTTGGGAATTCAAATATAATTCAAATTAGTCATCCAAATTTAAAACATGACAAAATTATAATTAGAAACTGATAAATCAAAATAATATTAAATTAAAGTCATATTTTTAAACAGTTAGACAAATTATCCTCAAATTATATCCCATTGGTCCTACTATTTTTTCTCTTGCAAAAGAAGTAAAGTAAGAAAAAAAAATATTGCAAGGAACCTTTTTCGTTTCAAAAATGCTATTTGTCTCACAAATTTTTTGGATGATGCTATTTCTTATTATGTGACATATGATATGACATCAGACATGACAAAATTTAACATTAAAATAAATATTAATGATACAATTAACATTAACTTTAACATTAATATTAATATTAATATTAAAATTAACATTAATACAAATATTAACTTTAAAATTAATATTTACGTTAATATTCAAATTAGCATTAACAATAATATTAACATTAATATTAAAAGAAATTGTTTGAAGTGCATTTAAACCCTCCTTAGATTTGTCTCGTTTGTAAAATAAGACCTTTTAGAAAACTTAAGCAGTTTGCACCTCCCGCAAAACCGTTTTTGCTCGGAATGCCCCTTTCCGTCAAAATAACGTTAGAACAAGCCGTTAGAGCCCATATTTTTGATAATAAAAAAAATTTGCACTCCCCAAAATACTCCTAATGCTAACGGTTACATTGTGGCTGCTGGCTCTCTTTCATTCTTTATATATAAGAATGCTTGTTTGAAACATAAAACCTAAGCTTTATATTTTTTACTTTTTGACCGGTTGGTTGGAAGGAAAAATAATATTTATTTTTTTTATATTCCTTTTTTTTATTTATTTGCTCTCATTTAATGTATTGAATCTTTTTTTTACCTACAGATCTCAAATCCAACTGCAAATTTTTTTTATATTCCCTTTTTTTTTACTTATTTCCTCTCATTTAATGTTTGAAACTTTTTTTACTTATTCCTTTTTTTTTCAAAACGTCCAAATAGAAATTATGGAAGAACAATTTATTGCTATTGAGGATTAATTAGCCCATTGAAAACTTTATTGACACCAACAAATCCTGGAAGATGATTCTACAGGAGTGCAAGTTTTAATTTTCCAACAAATTCTTGTAATTTTCTACTATGGGAGGATGAAAAACTTTCAGAACACTATCAAATTCTAATGTGAAATTTAATGAAAGAATTAAATGAGCACCGAAGCCAAGGTTTACAACCTATTCCTAGAGAATCAACAACGACGGTGGTAACCACTGAACCCGGACCATGCTTCGACATACATGTTTTGCAATTTATTTTTGGATTTTCGACACGTTTAGTAATATTTAAGTTATTTGTTTAAGGAATACATGTGATGAAAATAAATTTGTGCCAAGATTTACAATTTCAGTTAGAATAAATAAATAATTAATTACAATATGTAAAACCCCTAAATTTTTACTATAATTTTTTTTAATAAATATGGTATTGATTTTTGTACTTCGTATTTGTACGTCGCGTACGAGTTTGTGTTTCGTAAATTTTTCGTCAAGTATGAATAAGTGCGAAGTACATATTTTTATAAAACGTTTTAATTATATAGATGTAGAAAATATTTTAAAATAATAGACGATAAATATTTTATATTGCTTGAAGTTGTAAATGCGTCGCGTCGAGGATTGCCAAACTTTATTTTTATTTAAGAAAGACCATTTTATTTTATGGTACAAGTATAACTAGTAATTTAGAAAAAATATGTTTTATGTAAGTATTATTTTTGCATGCGAGTGTATATATATTTATATTTTTAAAATTAATTATTATCACTAATATATTATTTCGAAAAAAGTATATTAAATATGGGTTGATTTAATATGTAATTAATTATGGTGATTTAAGTTGAAAAAAATATATTAAGTTATTTAAATACAGTTTAAATTAGAGGTAGAATCTATCTACATTGGATTATATTTGATTGAGTTACTTTTAAATCAATTTGAATTAAATAGTGAAAAATCCAAGACGAATTAAAAATCTTCTTAGTCCTTATCTAGGTAAGACTTTTGTAAACCCCCTGATTTTTTAAAATAAATATTTGTAGAATTTTTGGATTTTTAAATAACTATTTATTGACTTATTATATAATTTGTATTATTTTACATATATTTAGTATAGTGCTCATTAGTGAATTTAGTATAAAAATATATAAAGCTGTTTTTCTAGTACATTAAGGATCTAAACTATATTATACAATTTTTCTCAAAATTTTAGGATTTATTTTATAAATTTTATTACTTTTTACATGTTACTTATATTGTACACTATTTACATAATATAGAATAAATGTCAAATTAGTATTAAATATTTCAGCTTGTATAAATGAGATTAGATGAAGGTTGTTTAAATAAATATTAACTCTATTTATTATCTATAGTAATTTTAAATAATGTTATAGATAATTTAGAAAAATATAAACAATATTTTAAATAAATACTAATCCTACTTCTACTAGGAAAACATCTCTATCTATATTCTATCCTAACAAAGCAAACTCAAATTTATTTAAATCAAATCCTATCTAATTTAGGAGATAAATCTAAAGTAAATACCTATATAAATCCAATACATCCCCCTTCTATCAGCCATAATTCGAAATTATTTTTAGTCCAAAGAAACTCTAAAATTCGTTATTAGAATTCAATCCCGCTTTTTAGCAGCAAGAGCAACTTGGAACAACGATATCTCCCAGCTCCGAACTCCGTTTTGCCTCCATTTTTTTTAAAAGAAGCGTATCGACGTAAGGTTTTCGAAAACATATTTTAATAGACAAAATTCGTTTTATAGATTTCTGTAAAACTATTTGAGTATTAGATGTCCGAAAAACAAACGTATTTCGATATTTTCGTGATTTCTGGAGATTTTGGGCACGAAAATGCGATCCGTTTAGTTTTTCGGAAAGCTGATACGAAAATCTATACCATATCCTAATTTCAAAATTTACTAAATAAATCTAGTAGGTACAGTATTAATTATAATTAGATAATAAACTATTTTCAGCATCCGGAGATGTTTGTTTGGACCTTAGTTCCTCGGCAGCCGTTGTTCTACCTACTTTTCTGTCTGATCTTCGCTACCATAGTGCTCAGGACTCAGACAAGTATACCTTGCTAATTAACTGTCATTTTATTTATTTTTTGCATTATTTACTTTGTTTTATATTTGTTATTTTTAATTGTTATAAACTATGCGTCCAAGCCACACTTGGGTGCAAGCGACTCTATTAGTCGTTTTACTTTACTATATGCGTGTTAACTTAGTGTTAGCGGACTACCTTCTTGTTGGGGGATATTTTTATATCTCCTTGGACCACGACACTCACACTACACAGTTTGAGACATTTTACTAGGGACATGACTTATGGACTGGCCATCTTTATTGTCGTGTGACGGATAGATCATAACTGCTACGATTAAGGTATAGAGACTCGAGCAGTTACAAAACTAGACGGGTCATGGACATGACTTGGACAGTGTGGAAAACGTTGGGGGAGGACAGTCGCTAGTGCGTATGAAAATTCAAACAGGTAAACCACAGTCTCCGGATGGAACTGTGACGATTATATTTGCAGATGTCCTCTGACGTTTTGGACATTACGGACGGATACAGATGACTGGATGCCAGTTACGTACATGTAGCCTAAATTCCACCCATGCGAATGAAAGTTGTCCTCTAAATTGCACAATAGGTGGTTAGCATTCCCTTTTGCATATTGGTGTCTAGGAGAGTCTTGCATATTATTATTATTTTGACATATTAGCTTGTTCTTCTTGTATCTTGTTACGTCCCTCTGAGGACCTGGTTATTTCTCAGGTGTGTGTTCATGTCTTCCGCAGGTATCCGAGCCGGGATTGTGGTCTTCTCTATTTATTCGAAGATGACGTGACTTGGTTCCTCCTTGCTACTTCCACTTAGTCCTTTTATATATCATGTACTTCTTCCTTTTTATTTTGGTTGGCAGTGGATGTGTCTCCACCCAACATATTGTATCAGAATAATTCATTATATGATATCTTTTTATTTTCTTATTTTGTAAAATGACAACTAACTAATCTCATCCACAAAATAAGAGAATAAAAGATATCATATAATGAATTGTTCTGATAAAATATGTTGGGTGGAGACACATCCACTACCAACCAAAATAAAAAGGAAGAAGTACATGATATATAAAAAGACTAAGTGAAAGTAGCAAGGAGGAACCAAGTCACGTCATCTTCGAATAAATAGAGAAGACCACGATCCCGGCTCGGATACCTGCGGAAGACATAAACACGCCTGGAGAATAACCAGGTCCTCAGAGGGACGTAACAAGATACATGAAGAAAAAACTAATATGAACTGTCAAAATAATAATAATATGCAAGACTCTTCTAGACACCAATATGCAAAAGGGAATGCTAACCATCTATTGTGCAATTTAGAGGACAACTTTCATGCGCATGGGTGGGATTTAGGCTACATGTACGTAACTGGCATCCAGTCATCCTTATCCGTCTGTAACGTCCAAAATGTCAGAGGGCATCTGCAAATATAATCGCCACAGTTCCATCCGGAGACTGTGGTTTACCTGTTTGGATTCCCATACGCACTAGCGACTGTCCTCCTCCAATGTTTTCCACACTGTCCAAGTCATGTTCATGACCCGCCCAATTTTGTAACTGCTCGAGTCTCTATACCTTAATCGTAGCAGTTACGATCTATCCGTCACACGACAATAAAGATGGCCAGTCCATAAGTCATGTCCCTAGAAAAATGTCTCAAACCGTGTAGTGTGAGTGTCATGGCCCAAGAAGAAATAAAAATATTCTCCAATAAGAAGGTAGTCCGCTAACACTAAGTTAACATACATATAGTAAAGTAAAACGACTAATAGAGTCGCTTGCACCCAAGTGTGGCTTGGACGCACAGTTTATAACAATTAAAAATAACAAATATAAAACAAAGTAAATAATACAAAAAATAAATAATATGACAGTTAATTAGCAAGGTATACTTACCTGAGTCCTAAGCACTGTGGTAGCGAAGATCAGACAGAAAAGTAGGTGAAACAACGGCTGCCGAGGAACTAAGGTCCAAACAAACATCTCCGAATGCTGAAAATAGTCTATTATCTAATTATAATTAATACTGTACCTGCTAGATTTATTTAATAAATTTTGAAATTATGATATGGTATAGATTTTCGTATCAGCTTTCCGAAAAACTAAACGGATCGCATTTTCGTGCCCGAAATCTCCCGAAATTACGAAAATATCGAAGTACGTTTGTTTTTCGGACATCTATTACTCAAATAGTTTTACAGAAATCTATAGAACGAATTTTGTCTATTAAAATATGTTTTCAGAAATCTTACCTCGATACGCTTCTTTTAAAAAAAACTAGAGGCGAAACGGAGTTTGGAGGTAGGAGATATCGTGGTTCCAAGTTGCTCTTGCTGCTAAAAAGCGGGATTGAATTCTAATGACGAATTTTAAAGTTTATATTGGACTAAAAATAATTTTAAATTATGGATGATAGAAGGGGGATGTATTGGATTTATATAGGTATTTACTTTAGATTTATCTCCTAAATTAGATAGGATTTGATTTAAATAAATTTGAGTTTGCTTTGTTAGGATAGAATATAGATAGAGATTTTTTCTAGTAGAAGTAGGACTAGTATTTATTTAAAATATTATTTATATTTATCTAAATTATCTATAATATTATTTAAAATTACTATAGATAATAAATAGAGTTAATATTTATTTAAACAACCTTCATCTAATCTCATTTATACAAGCTGAAATATTTAATACTAATTTGACATTTATTCTATATTATGTAAATAGTGTACAATATAAGTAACATGTAAAAAGTAATAAAATTTATGAAATAAATCCTAAAATTTTGAGAAAAATTGTATAATATAGTTTAGATCCTTAATGTACTAGAAAAATAGTTTTATATATTTTTATACTAAATTCACTAATGAGCACTATACTAAATATATGTAAAATAATATAAATTATATAATAAGTCAATAAATAGTTATTTAAAAATCCAAAAATTCTACAAATATTTATTTTGAAAAATCAGGGGGTTTACAAAATCTTATCTAGATAAGGACTAAGAAGAGTTTTAATTCGTCTTGAATTTTTCACTATTTAATTCAAATTGATTTAAAAGTAACTCAATCAAATATAATCCAATGTAAATAGATTCTACCTCAAATTTAAACTTTATTTAAATAACTTAATATTTTTTTCCAACTTAAATCACCATAATTAATTACATATTAAATCAACCCATATTTAATATACTTTTTTCGAAATAATATATTAGTGATAATAATTAATTTTGAAAATACAAATATATATACACTCGCATGCAAAAATAATACTTACATAAAATACATTTTTTCTAAATTACTAGTTATACTTGTACCATAAAATAAAATTGCCTTTCTTAAATAAAAATAAAGTTTGGCAATACTCGGCGCGACGCATTTACAACTTCAAGCAATATAAAATATTTATCGTCTATTATTTTGAAATATTTTCTACATCAATATAATTAAAACGTTTTATAAAAATATGTACCTCGCACTTATTCATACTTGACGAAAAATTTACGAAACGCAAATTCGTACGCGGCGTACAAATACGAAGTACAAAAATCAATACCATATTTATTAAAAAAAATTATATTAGAAATTTAGGGGTTTTACACGATAATAGTCATGACTAATAAATTATTAAGTAAGACTATAATGATGATTATAATGATGATTACTAAATTATTAATTAAAATTATTATAATATATAAATTATTAACTATAATTATAATTATGATTAAATTATCATTAATTAGTATTATAATAAAATTATAATTAATAAATTATTAACTAAGATTATAATTATTAATTAAGATTATAATTATTATAAAATATTAAATAATATAATATTGGTTACAGTTATCTAGCTCCAAATACGGTTTACCAAACATGCCCTAAGTTAAATGGCTGGATAGTTCAGGACTAACCGGACATTTGTTAAAAGATTTTTTTTTTCCAGAAAAAATTTAAGATGAAAACCTACTATTTAGATTATAAACATTTATTTTCGAAAATGACGTCATGCATGAGAATTCTATCTTTTTAAGAACGGGAGGTTATGGTCATTTTTTGTCCCAGTCAACTTTTTGTCCGAGTAAATTCTTTTTTGCTTTTTGTTTAATTTTCTTATCTTTTAATATTTTGTTTTTTGTTTCCATTTTTTTAGTTCTTATTCATATTTTTTTTTTTATCTTTTTAATAATCTTTTCTAGTTTTTTAAGAGTGACGTTTATTTTTTTTTGGTAATTTTTTTATTTCTTAAATATTTTTTATTTTTTCAAATTTGTATAGATTTTCTTTGTCTTTTTTCATTGTTTCAGATTTATCCTCATTTTTTTGGTTTTTTGGAATATTTTGTCTTTTTTTTATTTTTTCAAATTTTAATAGTATTTTTTGTTTTTTATTTGGTATTTTTTTTTTTCAGTTTTTCATCATTTCTATTTTTTAAGAATTGATTTTTTTTGTATTTATCAGTTTTGTTTTTCCCAAATTTTTTATATATTTGTTAAATAAAAAATAATTTATGACAAAATAATTTTAAATAATAACTTTATAGAAATATAAAATTTCTGACTATAGTATTTAAACGTCCAAAGTTTTACTACAGTAAATGACTTTGTATTTTATTAGTAAGTGTAGAGAATCAAGTGACAAATTACAATGGCCAATTATATTTAGGGGTAAAATGATCAACACAACCCCATTTTAACACTCGTTAACAGAAAAGTTAGATTATGGGAGTGATTTGAGGATTTTCATAACCTTTTGGGTTTTCAAATCATGGAGTCTTTAATTACGTTTTCGTAACATCTAAGGAGGATTTAAATGCACTTTATCCAAAGAAATTGAATAATTAATTTTTTGGATTAAAATTTAGGGATTTTTTGACTTTCATCCCACTTGTTAATATGAATTTGTACTTACATCCCACTTTTTAATTTTATTTGACTTACGTCCCACTTTTCGTCACGAAAAGTATTTATTTTGTCACGAAAAATATTTATTTTGTCACGAAAAGTATTTTCGTGACGAAAAGTGGGACGTAAGTCAAATAAAATTAAAAAGTGGGATGTAAGTACAAATTCATATTAGTAAGTGGGATGAAAGTCAAAAAATCCCTAAAATTTATAATATCAGCTGTCATGTCAGCTGCTTATGTAAGATGCCATGTAATATAAAAAATGTCATCAGTCAAATACCTTGAAAAACAAATAACGTAATTGTCTTCGTTTATTATTGTGTCTTCCAGACTTCAGTATTTTCCTGTGAATTCTCGGTGAAGGCTCTTGGTCCAAGGAGACTTTCAATAAGAAAAGCCAAACTATCTTCTTCTTCTTCTACTTCTTTTTGGCCTTTTTGAAAAAACAGACTATCTATGAGTCTTTTGAATCGGAAAAGTGGATAGAAAGTGCTTCTTCTTAATTCCGTGGAGCAACTTCCGCGAGATTCCTCGAGCAACAATCATCGCCCCCGAGGAATTGGGACCAAATCTTGACATTAATTGGGATCAACTACCGAATCAACCTATGACGTAGCTAAAATATTTTATTTCCCAGTTATGTATCCGGTGAAAGGAACATTAACTTCCGCGATGACATTCGACCAAAGAACATTTTTATATGCTCGGTAGTAATATGTCGCAATCGCCACCTATTTAAACTTGTAGATGCCAATTTCAAATGGCAGACGGCAAGTGTCACAAATCACAGCCGGGGAACAAAGAAACTTCATAGATGAAAGACCCGCATTCACATTACTTGTTTTCGTAATGTTAGCGGATGAATCATGATCACTTCAATCCTCTGTCACGCACGCGGCTCACACACCTGTTGGGTGTTAGATCGAACAAATCCAAGGTGAATTTCGATCCACTTTTCTACTAATCTGCTTGGAAATTATGGAAATAGCTGTTATGATGTGTTTTTAAAGTACTATTATGATGTCATGCAGAATATGTTATGGCCTACGAAGATCTCCGCATCTTTTCTAAAATTATTTGGCATTAAAAATAATCTATAAGTATATTCTTAAGATATACAATAATTTCTAGAATATATTTTAGAATAATTTTTGAAATATTCTTATTTCGGATTATAAGTCCCAGTCACTAGAAATAAGTGGGAGGCTCATTTGTTCCTCGATCAGAGTTGTATTCTCTTTCTAGTAAAGTGAAGTTTTAATTTTTCAATCTCTCTACTTTACTCTACATTGTTCTCAATATCGTCTTAGCAATCTAGCTAAGCGTTTAGAGATGGCTGGCACGTATCTTCGAGTAGGGGTGAGCATTCGGTTAATTTGGTTCAAACCGAACCGAATAACTGAAAACCGAATAACCGAAAACCGAATTGGACTGAAAACCGACTAAGCAAAACCGAAACCGAACCGAATTGGTCCATAACTGAACCGAATTAAATCGATTCGATTTTCGGTTTTTTCGGTTTATTCACTTTTTCTGTTTATTTGCTCTTTTTTTGTTAATATATATAATAACTAAATATACCTAAATTTATTTAGTATATAGCTATAGTGTATATTTTTTTTCTATAGTGTATATATATAAATTAAATTTTCTTATTCGATTTTCGGTTTTGGACTGAAAACGAAACCCAAAACCGAATAAGAAAATTTCAAAACCGAAACCGATTTTTTTTTTTAAACGAACGAAATATCTTGTTCGGTTCGGTTCATTTTTCGGTCCAAATAGAATAATGCTCATCCCTATCTTCGAGTGTGAAGCTTGTGCGCCGCACGGGTCGAAGTGTAGCCTAAAATAATAAGTTCGTGACAATGAGCAGTTATTGTCACGCCCTGATCCCGCAGAGTCCTTTCGTCCTTACTTCGGACTCTGTGAGACTGTTCGCCCTCGCTTGGGCGTGATGCCGTGCAAGCCTAAGTTGCGCTTGCACAAGGCCAAGACCTGTAACAAGACAAGATAGACAAGGTTGGCAATACGCAGCAAAACATATTGCAGATATTTGAAGCAGCAACGGACATTTATAGATATATGAATTGAACACAATGGTAACAAGAACAATTCTCTTTATTGATATTCTTTGAATAGATTACTAGCTCTCAATTCCCTCTGATACAATGGTTACATTCTCTCAGAACTTTACAGATTACAATGATCCCGTTCCCATACATTACATCCCTTTATATACAAAACTAACTCTTGCAACAGATGTCTATATCTTGGCATCTCTTCTGGTTTCTAGGTCCTGAGGATGAGGCTGGGGCTATCGTTTTGGACTATCCTTCTCGATGCATATTGCACCTATATGTAGACTGATGGTGGGTCAGTATATTAGCATACTGGTGTGATTGTGAACAAAGAGCTTCATTTGTCTAAAACGATCATTGTTCATTTAGTGAGAAAAACGTTTATTGTGATGTGATCTTGCTACTTTTACCTATGTTCATTTCATGTAGTACAGAGTCAGTTTACATCTCTTTTGAAAACATCTTTGAAAAGCCACAATTCATTTCTTTCAAGCATACAAGGGATTATTCATTTCAAACACGATGACTATTATTTATTTCGTGCGGAGTGCGCAGCGTGTTTCATAAGCCATAATCATTCTCAGGGACAGAAGCATTAGCATTCTCTTCTTTTATTCAAGACATCCTATAAGGGTCAGATTACAAGCATGATTATCACATCTTTTCTTTGATCGGGACATATCTATTCTTTGCACAGGTTATTCTCTTTAAGCAAATCATGACCAAAAAACTTAAGCAACATATGTATCACATTTCAGTGATTCTTACCATAGCCGACGGTCCATCCCTGCACAAGACAATGATTAGCATAAACATAATAAACCAACATTCTTATTTTCTGTTCGTCTCTGCATCATTAGCTCTTAACAACGCTTATTATAGACACATGCAGACTCGATTGGCAGCTGTGACACATGGGTTCAGCTCTGCACCAATCAACATCTATCTATATGATGGTCCATGGGTATTCCCATTATTATCCGCTGTGACACTTGGGTTCAGCTCGTCGCTAGTATACGGGATGCAACACCCGAGGCTTCTTATACCTCTAAGTGTCTAGACAATTTCTCCTAGGACGATCGGCTCCCAGTGCCCTGTAAACCGTCGAGAGATCTAGTGACCTTGTATACAAGTTGTCCAAGACCAATCCATGAATTTAACAGCTATCAGATAGACTCTTTAAGGGACAATATTTTATCTTTCTCTATGTTAATCATTGTAATAACAGAGCTATGACTCTGCCTTCTCTCTTTGTAACAACAGAGCTGTGACTCTGCCTTCTTTCTTTTCTGTGATCTCAGAGCCGAAGCTCCTACATAATTCTTTTTCTTTGCAACATATGCAAGTTCATCTGTACATGTCTAGCATTCATAGCATATTTAAGGGACCAACAATCATTCATTTCTTTGAAACATAATAGCAGTTCTTTCCATATTAAGCATAAAAATTCTTTCTTTACAAGTATACGAATTCAGGACATGTGAGCAATCTCTTTTCTCTTCTTATTAAACATGGCAATAGTTCTCTCTTTTGAGATAATATCTCTAACTTTTAACAAGGCATGCATCTCATTTGATTTAACATAGCAAAAGTTCCTTTCTTTTTATCAGGCAACACTCTTCTTTTAGCATACAGGCATCAGTTCATTTCTTATTAGCAAGCAACAGTTCTACTTTTAGCATGCAGATTATCTCTTTTCTCATATTAGCATAGCAACATGTGGATTCTCTTAAAGCTAACTCAATGATTTACCATCTTGTTATTAACAATAGCATTCAATCAAGAACTCATATTCTTAGGCGTAAGCGAATCAACAAATGCCACTTCGTCTACTCATCCAGATTAATCGTCTTCTGTTGTAGAGCCAGTAATCCGGTCTCTCCGTTTATCTAGTGCCTTTGCGGAGTGGGACACTACATAATTACCCACCGAGAAAAAAGTTTCGTCCTCGAAACTTAAGGAGAAACTTACGATATCCATAGCAACGATAGCCCTCATCCTTCGCCATCATCAATCAATAAAACTCTTAATTCAGATCATATCAAAACTCTTGTTCAATAAAGCATCTCAATCCCAATCAATAAAATATATGTCGGCATCTTAAAATATTTTTGGACTTATTGTATGGAACGTTCATCTCATCGATGATATCAAGCAGGCAAAAATTTTTTGATCATGAGAATTTCTTTGAATTTAATTGAATCAATTGGCCAGAGGATCGTGTTGCTTTGATACTATTCTGTCACGCCCCGATCCCGCAGAGTCTTTTCGTCCTCACTTCGGACTCTGTGAGACCGTTCATCCTCGCTTGGACGTGATATCGTACAAGTCTAAGTTATGCTTGCACAAGGCCAAGACCTGTAACAAAACAAGATAGACAAGGTTGACAATACGTAGTGGAACATATTGCAGATATTTGAAGCAACAACGAACATTTATAGATATATGAATTGAACACAATGGTAGCAAGAACAATTCTCTTTATTAATATTCCTTGAACAGATTACAAGCTCTCAATTCTCTCTGATACAATGGTAACATTCTCTCAGAACTTTACAGATTACAATGATCTTGTTCCCATACATTACATCCCTTTATATACAAAATCAACTCTTACAACAGATGTCTATTTTTTGTCATCTCTTCTGGTTTCTAGGTCATGAGGATGAGGCTGGGGCTATCGCTTCGGACTATCCTTCTCGATGCATATTGCACCTGTCTGCAGACTGATGGTGGGTCAGTATATCAGCATACTGGTGATTGTGAACAAAGAGCTACATTTGTCTGAAACGATTACTGTTCATTTAGTGAGAAAAAAGTTTCTTGTGATGTGATCTTGCTACTTTTACCTATGTTCATTTCATGCAGTACAGAGTCAATTTACATCTCTTTTGGAAACATCTTTGAAAAGTCACAGTTCATTTCTTTCAAGCATACAAGGGACTATTCATTTCAAACACGATGACTATTACTTATTTCATGTGGAATGCGCAGCGTGTTTCATGAGCCATAATCATTCTCAGGGACAAAAGCATTAGCATTCTCTTCTTTTATTCAAGACATTCTAAGGGTCAGATTACAAGCATGATTATCACATCTTTTTTTTGATCGGGACATAGCTATTCTTTGCACATGTTATTCTCTTTAAGCAAATCATGAGCAAAAAACTTAAGCAACATATGTATCACATTTCAGTGATTCTTACCAGAGCCGACGGTCCATTCCTGCACAAGACAACGATTAGCATAAACATAATAAACCAACATTCTTATTTCATGTTCGTCTCTGCATCGTTAGCTCTTAGCAATGCTTATTATAGACACATGCAGACTCGATTGGTAGCAGTGACACATGGGTTCAGCTCTGCACCAATCAACATCTATCGATAAGATGGTCCATGGGTATTTCCATTATTAGCCACCGTGACACTTGGGTTCAGCTCGTCGCTAGTGGACGAGATGCAACACCCGAGGTTTCTTATACCTCTAAGTGTCTAGACAATCTCTCCTAGGCCGATCGGCTCCCAATGCCCTGAAAACCGTCGAGAGATCTAGTGACATTGTATACAAGTTGTCCGAGAGCAATGCATGAATTCGACAGCTATTAGATAGACTCTTTGAGGGGCAATATTTCATCTTTCTCTATGTCAATCTTTGTAACAACAGAGCTATGACTCTGCCTTCTCTCTTTATAACAACAGAGCTGTGATTCTGCCTTCTTTCTTTTCTGTGATCTTAGAGCCAAAGCTATAGTGCCCCATCCCTACATCGTGCCCCGTCGTTCGTCCACGGGGTGTGCGAGAAAGGAACACTGTCGCTATCGACTCGGTCGGGACCTATAGGTCGGGATCGATCGAATCGATCGAACAGGAACGGTTGAATTAAGATCCGTTCCCCATTATGGAATGGCTTCTTCGGAACCAAGTCCCAAATTCAGCGGGTTGCGCCTCAAGGATTGACTCTGCGGCTGAGTCGGAAGAGACCTCCCGTTGCTCTGCTTTTCACGCCGCTTGCGTTGGTTTTGGCTTTGTTTTCTGAATGCGTTTTCGTGAATGTTTTCGATGGTTTTCATGGCTTACGTTTCAAACTTCGCATTCATATCGAATTTCCTTGAATAACACAGTATTCTAATCGGTTGCTTGTACGATTTTAGGTGATCGCGTAGGCAACGTCTAGCGCGGCCAACCAGTTTCTCGCCTCAAGTAAATACTAAGGTGAGTGGCTGACCCTTCTTCCTTCGACCCTCTTCTTTAATACATTATCGATACTAGACATGTGCTATGCTAGATGTAATGCAACGACATGAATGATATTCCGATGAACGGTCACACGACGTCCCACGAACACGAACTATACAGATGCTTGTCATATAATATTATCGTGCTTGCAATTATCAAATCATATAGAACCGTGCTAAGGAAGGATGAACCGATTAAATGAATGTCGCAACGATACTATAAGATGTGCCTTGAAATAACAAATTAACTTAGCACGGTCATGGACAACTTGTCGACAAGGACGATTGTTTCTTCGAACGGTATCCAGAGGCCACGGTGACATGCCCCACTCCCGTAGGAGCAATTTTTCTCGCTAAGGCGTGATGCCGCACGAGCCTAGATTGCGCTCGTGTAAGACAGGTTCCATAACGGCCGATTTCAGCGGCTGCGACGGGGTCGTCGCACAGAAGTCCCAAGCAGAGACATTGAATGATAGCAGCAGAAAGTAGAACCAAACACAAGTTATTCAAAAGAACTCTTTATTGATATTGAAATAACGGTTACATTGGGGGCGCAAGGCTGTCAACCCCTTGACCAATTTTATCCTCGCATATTTTTTTTTAATTTATGTTAGCATTTAATTGTCCAAACATTTTTTAAAGTGTTATATTTGTTTTGTTATACTAATAGATGGACCAAAAGGAAAAATAGGATCAAAGGGTAAATATATGTATGACAGGGATCTTTTGAGAAAAGTTCATGACTTAAGCCGAACCCTCCAAATTCAAATTAAATTGGAATTCAAATAAACCCCAAACCCCTGTGCAAACTTGATCTCAATCTCTCCAATCCTACTTCAAATTGGATTTTCCCCTATCCTTATTATCTGTTTTCCCTGCTACATATATAGATAGAGTTCGATCAAAGGGAAGCCCTAGCCGCCTGCTTTATCCCCTGTAGAGAAGACCAAGAGTGGACACCAGAAAGAAACAGGAATCCTTACGATCACAGGGTGAGTTTTCAACCTTCTCGTCAAGCATCACATTATGGTTTCTGTTATCAACATTAGAGAGGGTTAGGTGTTTGTTGTTTTGTTCAAACCAAATCATTGTACGATATTAGAGGCATAGATGAACCCTGAGTACAAATGGTGACAGCCCTAGTAGCTAAAGGATTTCGCTAGGTCATAATACCTACACCATCGCTTGGGATTAAGCACATGCCAGCTATGAGAGTACATGATGACAGGAGATTGTGTAATCCTTAGTTGCATATGTCCTATTGGCAGAACCTCAAGAAACAAGGATGAGTCAAACTTTTATCCCTGATAGACCCTTCCTTGCTATCCATGGGATATTGATACATGAATCTCCTTGTAAACCAATGGGTATTGGCCTGAGACTACCATAGGAACCTGCTGGTACCCATTAATATTGCTACAGGAATCTTCTTTACATCCAATGGATGTTAGCAGATGGGTTTCCCTTGTATACAAATAGAGACTGTTATGAATCTTTTTTTTACCATTAATAATCAAAAGATTACTGGCACATTAGAATTCTTGGTATCCATTAGAGGCTGCTACAGGAGGAGTTCTTGGTACCAATGGCTAATAGCATGTGATCTCCTTGAATCCTTCAAAATACTGTTGTACATAGTTGGATTTGGTATGTGCAAGTTGTCTTCATGTAAGTTATGATTCCACTGCCCATATTTCATGTCCTGCATCATGGTTCTTTTATCTGTCCATACTAACGTTGTTCACTGCATTACACCTGCCCTTCATTAATTTGAATGTCCTGCAGTTAGGACCCAGTAGGTATCATATGTAACATCCTTCCATTGCACACATGTTAACCCCATTGCTAATTGCCCTCACCAGTTTAAGTTGCATTACAGTAGCAGATATGCAATGGTACTGGTTCCATTAGGAACACCACATCTGAATTATCAGATGAAGTATCAATCACCTGTAGGTATTCTGACATATAGGCCCATGTAGCCTAGGCTCTGTTAAGAAGCTTCAATTTTATTAACATGGTGTCAGTGTGGGTTTAAGCCACATCAGGGAAATGGGGTTCGAACTTTTGAAAGAGGCATCTCAAGTAATAGCACAAGACTTGGAGAAGGGCTTGCAATTGGCAATATCTTTTATAGTAAAATTAAAGGATTTAGTTCCAGCATGTGGATATGTGTATCAGTCGACAACTGAGATAGGGAAGGCTAAGAACAGATGTACATTTTGGCCCAGGCCTCTGAAGTACCTATTGTAGCCAAGTACCAACCCAATTGTAACCCGAGTCAGATCCTATGTATACATTACTGACATGAAGCCTTCCATATTACCTGAGTACTATGACAGAAATTTCTCCTTGTAACCATTAGAGATTGGTGTGTGCCCCTTTCTTCATACTTTAATTTGACCCTGAGGTACCCTCATGTAATAGGTACACAGGGAGGGCCTACAGGTTACATGTTCAGTCAGTAGATTATATGTTACATAGCCTGTATTCCCAAATAACCAACTGCACATATGGCATCTGTACTGCATACTCGATGTTCTGTTTGATGCTGCAGTTTGGTATATGTCCAGGAATTGCATTGCATCAGCCTTACTTTATACAAATCGTTTAGTTCAGTATCTATTGTTCAGTCTTGTGTTGACAGGTAGCAGACCCACTTCCTCAGTCATTCCTATTTGAATCATGTTCAGTCTTGATCCAATTGTTTCGGTCCAAATGTTCAAACCCTGCATCATTTAGACATCAGTCCAATAGTTAAACCTATTACCTTAGCATCAACCCTAATGTTCTTATGTAGCAGATTTCTTTTGCATTATGTTTAACCTTTCATTAACATGGTATCAGTTATGGATGTTATTGGTTCAATCCTAGAAGGATTAGAGTTCAATCCTCTTTGAGATGTCCTGCATATGTTGCTTTGGATTATTCCATATATCACTTTAATGTACAGTCCATGATAACTGTATGTTCAGTCCCTTTCACTCATTGTATACTCAAGTATACACTAGTCTCCTTAATACCCAGTTCAGTTGTTCATTTGACTGAACACTTAGATGGATCAGTCCATCAATATAACTGTCCACATGACCTTTACTTTGATCTGTCCCCATGTTATTTTGGGTATCAATCCTAAAGTAGCTTAAGCCTTGAACTTCAGTTATCAACCCTCATTGCAAAGCTCAGTCCACTTGAATAACCATATGAGTTAAGGTATAATGTCAGTTCCTTGTAGATGAGTGTGGGGGTAAGGTTGTAGGGTATAACCTGTAGTATCCTACTAGCTATATATATTTACCTGTACATATGTATGTTATATACATGGGTTGTTCCTTTAGATATGAAGATATGTGGCCAATGCCTAAGTACTGTTAGGGGTTTAAACCAAACAAGACTAGGAGTACCCTAGAATACTAACAGACTATAAAACCCAACTTGGCCAAGAAATAGACCTAGAGACTAGCAGGTAAATTATTATGGATTGCGATCATCTTACTCATATTATAAATTCTTAAACAGGATACTTGGACACTGTTACGCATTGTAATCTATACCTGCAGCAAGGACCACAGGCAAGTATACCTTACCTTTCTACACAGCTTTATTTACATGCACTGTCTTTTATTATTATCCAGTTTTCCTCATATTGTTGCCATGTATCTTTCATATCCTATTTTTATACTTGTATCATTGCTATATAGACCGTGTTTACAGTTAGCTTGTATCTTATTGGATGTGTTCTTTGAGCCTTGATCGAGTCGTGAACTGAACTACTTTTACCTCCGTGTCTTGAAATCTTGATGCTAACCAGCAAGTCCACATTAGGGGCGAGGGGTAGTAGTTAAGCTAACCTGCGAGTCCATATTAGGGACGAGGGTTAGTAGTTATTGGTCCACACCTGCGAGTCCATATTCGGGACGAGGGTAATGCTAACTTGCGAGTCCATACTAGGGACAAGGGTTAGTAATATATGGTTTACACCTGCGAGTCCACACTAGGGGCGAGGGTGATGCTAATCTGCGAGTCCACACTAGGGACGAGGATTAGTAGTTCAAACCTGCGAGTCCACACTAGGGACGAGGGTTTGAGTATTCGATCTGGTCATTCGTTGACATCTTGACATGTGTTCTCTAGTCCTTGTTCAGCGGTTCATTTATGTGTAGACAGTGTATAGATTTGTGTTTTATTTTATTGCTCAGTTCTACTTGTTTATTTTGTATTTTTCTCCATGCATAATAAACTGTTAGAAAGGCTCATTTTTATGTATCTTGCTAGTCCTCTGAGGACCTGATGATCTCTTCAGGTTAGCCGAGTTTGAGTCAGGAGCAGACGAGTGGATTTGAGTTAGCTTCAGATCACGGTGCTTTGCAGTTGAGGTTACTTGATAGCAGGTTATACTCAGTTTGTTCATTTCTTGTATTTCTCTATTTTTTTGTCTATTGGTAGTAGATTTGCGTCCACCGGACGTGACATTGAATCTTGGATATATTCAGTTATATTATTCAGTTCTCTTTGGTATTTCATTGATCTTGATTGATTCGATTATTCTATGGATGAGATTTAGTTTACCATGTGATTCTAGATTATCGTGACTTGTATTTAGACAGCATTCTACCACCGACACTACGGCGTAGGCTGGGCTTGGACACGCTTCATATCCGAAAAGCGGGTGCGGGTCATGACAAAGGACAAGATTACAATCACTCAAGCTCACACATCTCATATTACAAGTTACTCAGCTCTCTCTCATCTCTCAATACAAGTCTCGAACCAGCGGAAGCTTCGGAAGGCGACGTCCATACATTATGTCCTGTGTAAGTCTTTACTCCATGCGGCCGCGCACTTCGAATCGCTAAGGAACTCCGTGCCTCGACGCATCCAAGCGAGCTCCGTGCCACGAGCTTCTACCTGTGCCTGCACATGAAAACTACATGGGTGTCAGTACTCAACTGTCCGGGTGGAATAAGCTCCTCACCCACCCATACAAAACCAACACGTTAGATTTACTTTGTGCAACATAGTCCCTTCTTATCAATTGTCTTCCTACTCTTGCCTTAGGATTAGTTTTAGGACCGACGCCTTGGCCTATTCTGTGTCTCTAGACCATCTCGTACTTACAACGACAACGTTAACTCAAACTACGTTAACCTATCATGTTGTGCGTGCCTTTCGGCCAAAATCAGAGATGCAACTACGCGATAAGACTCCATTTCCGTATGACCGTGCTATAAGTCCTTTGTGCCGTGCCTCGCAACTATGTGCGACTCAACCATATCGCCGTCTCGCGGCCCTTTGCTACTAAATAATCAACTGACCCAATCAAGACTTGTGGGTTAAGTGTCACTCGACCAACTTTGCCTTGCGGCCTTTCCTGACTTAGACTCAGGACAACTCATATCCAAACTATGCAACTTATATGCTGACAACATTAGACTCGACGCCACATCTCGTGCTGAAGCACGGTGTCTTCGTTGCAGCCAAATCTTAGGCCCAAACATTGTCTTTTGACCGAGCACGTATTCGATTCGACTCTTGATTCACTTCACTTAATACTCGACTCAGTCCAAAGGCATATACGCGGATCTCCGCCTATGCCGACTCATCTATATGAGGTCACTAGCATGACAAGCTATAATGGACACATAGCTTGCGGTTGGCCGGGACCCTTCCAGCGCAAGGTAGCTAGCCTCCTGGAAGTCACCGACTAACCCGGTGCTATCGAGTCAGCACAGCTATCACCGTGTTTCCTTTCTTGGCCGAAACTGTCCCATGGCCCTGGGTTGCCGTTACGGAGAAACTCTACCTTGTCGACAAGTTGTCCAATGACCATGCAAGACCCTTCACTCAAACTGACGTCTCACACAGTCATTGTACTCCAAGTGTTATCATCTCTTTCCAAAACCAAGTTTAAGTCTTCTATCCTTGAGACCCCTCAAGGACCCCTCGACGACCTATGATCGCGAGCATTCTTTCCATGTTACCGTATCATTTCATTCAACTCAATGTCTATTCGATAGTGCTTTCTCTGAAAACTTATTAAATCAACCGTGGTTCATGCCTTAAACACTAAGTCCGCGCATCGTTCCTTAGGCCCATCGTGCTCTACGCGACACTATCGCCCAACTCATACTCCATACGACTAGCTTTGAAACCGTAGGACTTCGTGGCTATACTCAGCCGTAGAACTCATAGGACCGTGCTTGGAATGACTTAGGTCGACTGCCATCACTTATCCTAACTTCACCAAGCCTACAACTTAACTCAAGGGACGAGCAAAGGCTATGCCAAGCCTTGTATCATGAAAACGTGCATGCTTTATCGAGCATTTACGCGGGCGACGCCTATGACTTAGGCTAATTCATAGTTTGTGTCGAAGACCAACTTTTCCTTCTTCCAAGCCACAGGACGAAGGACCAAGTGTCATTTTCAAAACACGCCGTGCACCAACTCTAAGCCGACCGTTGGACCTTTCCATATTCTAACTCAATTCGACCCGTCGGGATTATTCCCTTTAGCTATGTGGATTTGTCTCTTTTATTATCAAGCCTACTTGTGCAAGTTGAAAACATGCAATTTATTATGTGAAGGCTAAGATGAGACAAGTTCACCGAAACTATCCCACCTGAGCGAGCAGTCGCCTCGACCGAGCGATGTCTCCGAGTAGCCGTTGCAAGGCTAAGTCCGAACGTCGTCGGCATTTCGATTCCTCCGATTGACTGAGCGAGACGGGGTACTACATCATACACCACTCAGAAAAAGTTTCGTCCTCGAAACTAACTGAGTACACTTATCGACTTATCACTTTACTCAACATTCACGAACTCTCGCACACAATTCTCCTATGCATTACTCAAATTCGAGCCACGCTCGTGCTACCCTCAATCCTTTCTTCAAAACTTATGATCTCAAAATCCTCGATACTTCTCCGTTCCCCAAATCTCACTTGAATTCAACATATCACTTAGTATGGATCGTGCACATATCTTAGGCGTCCCTAAAATACATGCATTTCAACCAAGCCTCGTGATAGTGAATCCCGTCATCACCACTCGAGTCGGATCGTGCACGTATTCAAGCGTCCTTGATATACATGCATGTCAACCAAGCCTCATGAGTGGTGCCTTCATAATTTCTATCGCTCCGTATCGGAACGTCTGCCTAACTGCTAGGCTATGTCTTTCCGTCAGTATTGGAATCATAGTTCCCAAACAACAATATCAATACTGACCCAATCCTAAGGTCAAACCAAATTGATAGTACGGGATTTTCTACCCAAGCTCACATCACTCTGATTTCTAAACATCGAGCATCGATTCCCTATACGCATCCCAACATTCGTCGTACGGGGTCTGAGTCATTCAGCAAAGCCATCCTACAATAACTCACATTTCAACCAATTCCTTGTGTAAGCCCACTTCCCAATTTTTTTTAATTTTTTAATTTTATTTGTTTATGATTAATTTTATGGCCATTGTGAGTCATGCCAAAGCTTGTAGGTGGGCTATGACCATAGTAAGGTCATATGACCTCTAGATAGCTTATATATGTATTATTTAGCTATTTTATATTTTTCTACAAATTTTGAATATTTGTAGGTATTTAATATTTAAGGTTTTATTTTTTTTTAGAACTTTCAGTATTTACTGTAAGGTCATACGGGATGATATTTTGTGTTAAAAAATATTTTATTTAGATTCTAGACACTTAGAAATATTTTCTAGAATTTTCTAGAATTTTTCTGGATTTTTCTGCAATTTATTTTGATTTATTTGGACTTAAAATAATTTTTAAATAATTTTCTGAATTAAATAAATAATTACCCAATAATCCACCCGGAGGGCCCACCTGTTGGCGCTGCTACAGTAACCGCCTCTCTCTCTCTCTCCTATATATATACATTGTATATTCACAGACCCTGATTAATTATAGCCTTCTCCTTTTGGAGTTTGATCCTAGTGATTCCCCGACTTCCCGAGGCGATTGCCGTCAACTCGGACCTCATTTTCGCGTGCCGTTTTTTTTTTGGAAATGTATTGAGATATAGTTTATGAATATCTAATTTATTTTTCGTAATTTCTGAACCTAAATTTCTGAAAAATTCGTAGAGTGTCGGTTGTCCGAAACATGACACATTTTGGTGTTTTCGAGATTCCGGGAGAACCAGAAATCAAAATCACGAACCGTTTGAATTTTTGGAAAGCTAACACAGATCGCTACAACATATATTTTTCCTAGAAATTATTTCGTTAATTTAGTATTTTAGTTTTTCTGTTGAACTCAGAACTGATCGGTTGATCCCCGTTTTAGTCACGATTAGCCATAACGGCGATATCTTTTGACCAAAGTGTAATTTTGCGGCACGGTCAATTCCAGCGCACTCGTGGCATTGAAATCTACCAAGGTGCACTTTCAAAATCTAGAGTTCATAGCGTTTGACTAAAAAGTCAATAGCACGTCTCGATTTACGTGCCATGGTTTCCAAAATTGAGAAACACGAATTTTGATAGCCAAACTTGCATGTTTAGATTATATTCAAATTATTATTAGGTTAAATTAGGTATTTAAGTGAATTATTACAGAATTAATTATTATTAGATTAGTAACCTAACTAGCCACTATTTAGAACTATAACATTAGAATTGATTTGTGGTTTTCGTGCACGGTTCGTGGTGCGATATGTGTTATAGGTCGACAGCTTCTAGATCAGCATCCCCTCATCCTCTACTTGTGGCTACGATTTGTGCAAGGATTCAGGCAAGTGCACTTTCTGATTGCTTTCCGATTCATAGTAGCCTTTTTATTTCATGTCTATACATATATCTTGCTGCTTGTTGACACGCTCGTCACACGGAGTAGTCGGGAGGGAAAATATCTTAGTAGACATGTGGACTACCCAGAACTATCCTATGATGTCTATTCGTGAATAATAGCATCTGCACACGATACGTGTAGATGCCGGATTTACCCCCTAGCCGTTCACATGTTGAAACAGATATTTCACACCCCCAAGATAGATGTCTTTTATTAGTTTTTCCTTGTTTTCTTCTCTATCGTGCTATGTCATCAGTTATCTACCAGTTTTTATCTCTCATATGTTATTTTCATGTCTTGTTAATTCTATTATGTTTTCGCATTGTCGTCGGTTTGTGTATTTGTTCCATTCCTGACTGGAAACCAACATTTTTCAGGTTTAGCCGCGATCATTCTTAGCACTGGGAAGACATGGGTATGCTGAGGCCGACCTAGATAGTGAAACTAGTTGTCATTTTTATTAGTTGTGAGAATTGTATATTTTCTTTTAAATATAAATGTTGTAAATGTTGTAATAAATGTAGAAATGTGAATGAGCAGCAAATATTGTATTTTAAGCATTTATTTCTTGCGGGCTTAACAGTATTCTACTGTCGACTCTGCGACGTAGGCTGGCTTGGACACGTCTCATATCCGAAAAGCGGGTGCGGGTCGTGACAAGTTTTTGTGGTGGCCCATGCTGGTCAGATTTCGCAAAAGATTGCGAACTCGTGATGGTACGTTAGTCGTACTATTGCGAGCCTGCGCTCAGGAAATGTTCATTCACAATTAGGATTGAAATAATTTAGAAGAATAACTAGGACTAGGAGTCCCTTGTTCAAATTGACCGTTGGGTAGTTAAGATTATTAGATAGGCCATACAATTTAGATAGCTTGCTAGATCCCTATAGGTATACTCTTACTTTTGATATGACAATGTGATCCAGTATGGATATACTAATCACTTGGTATGTTAGACTTGCCTAGAATTAAGGCGTTAACTTCGATAAACTGTTCAATTTTCTTATTTAGATGTAAATCTTATATCATAAGTGAGAATAGCATGTTTTAAATTCTTTTTTACTATAAGTAGTTAATTTATAATTTCTGATTCTGTTATTCCTGTAAAATCTCGAGGTAGATTGTTTCAAAGTTTTTCCCTCAACTATTTGAGATATATATATGAGATAAATGTTAGGATGTTCTTATTTTCCTTGTCGCAGTATTTCCCCGGTCAACCTTTTACCTTAAGGATTGAGACTTACAGGCATGTGTTTACGCTTTCTACCATAGTCAACTAAATTGAATCTCTAGCAGCTCTTTGACATTCTTAGGAATATAGTTGGAGCATTTTAACGACTGCGATGACTAGACAGTAGGGCACTGTCGCCAATTACCTGAGAGCGGAGAGTGTGGGTTCACTGCAGCCAGCAGGGCACTGGCGAGGCACAACCCATAGAATAGAAACCATTTCGAAGAATTGTAGGTTAGGGATCATTGCTAAAACTATGTCCTTGTTGACCTCTTTAGATCTTAGATACCCTGTGTCAATATAGGATAGAGTATCTGATAGCTTATCACAATTGAATCACGGAACCAAGGGTTTACCGCAGCCAGAGTATACATACAAGGCAAAATTCTTGGTGAAATGACTTCAGACGTGATCACAAGTTTAAGATACTATAGAGAATAGAAAGATACCCGGTGTGACCCTAAGATCCAAAACTAATAATAAGATAAGTTCTGTAAGTTGAGTAGCACGTCTTCCACCCTAGCATCCCGTGGTCCTCGCGATCTATTAACAATGTACTTGACCGACATTAATAGGTTTACCTAGAATATAGAATTTAGAGTTCCATAATCCATTAATAGACCAAGGCCTTATGGATAGAGGATTGTAGGATGACTGTATAAGTAAGAACACCAGGTAAGGTTTGATTCTCACAAAACTCGAACTACTAGTGCCTCCTTTCAAAAAAAAAGTCTTGCGTACTTGTATTTTGACTATCTTGACCAATACTGCAACTACAGCCTAGTTTTGCAAGCTTGTCCTTCTATCGAGCTTGATTCGAGACATGTGTTTATTGGGGACGCCCGCTAACATATTGTCTAATTAGAATCATTGTATTACGGTCTGATCAACCATGATGAAATTGGTTCGCTCTTCATCTAATTACGCTATGTGGATTGAGATATAGATGTCTCTAGGATCTCATCCACGACTGCTTTGACAATTCCTCTTGAATTATTCATTCGCCTTTGAATCACGTAATTGTATTCATTGACATCTCTCTTGAACTCCTTATCGTTTTTGTCTTTCACTGACTAGAAAGACGAAAGCTTGTAATTGATAGATTGATGTAGAGTATCCTCATGGCTATAATAGTGGTATATGCAAGGGTAACTACCATCGGCCAGCTAGGTGACTGGAACCTTGCCTTGAGATACTCGTTCTCTTCTCGACCTTCAAGCTACTATCGGGACCTTCTAGCCATCTGGATTTGAGGAACGATCCTTGGCTTGAGTTATATCTACCGTATCCTATTACGCTGTGCCTTGTTCTTTATTAACAAAGGTCGAGGTACAATACCCGGACCTTGAAATCCTTCTAACCCTATTACTCCTAAAATCATAGCCTAGCTCCTAAGGTGGGTAGACTGTAAACTTTCAAAAAAATTTGGGATATACGAGGATTACCGTCTGATTAGGATAATTTCCATTAGAATGATAATTAATGCTCCATGAACTCCCACTTTCCGTTTAGGTCATTTTGTGTCCCCGATCGTGTCATTAAAATTCGGGGCACGAGACCAGCAATTATCTTCCAACAAATTTCATATGTAAGATCTAGACGAGTCCACCTTCATCTAGGTATATCATGTCCCACTCAAATCTGTCCCCTTGTACTCTATTTTTGTGCTACGACTGTCAGGTTAAAAGGACTAGCTATAACCCTTACCACAGTACCGGTACACTTTCCGATTTCCACTAGAGCCTCAACCTTGACTCAATTCCTTCGACCTAATATATGGTTATGATTTACTCGAAGCCCATTACGCACATGCCACTAGTGTGCCAGCCAATTGAGGCCTCATGAGCTACTTAAACACAAAAGTCACTGAAGGCACATTTTGGGCTTGAGGGACTAGCTAACCAACTTGACTGGCAACTAGCTCAACTCCTTGGGTAGAAACCTATTCTAGGTTACCCTAACTAGTAGAAACAGTTTTATCATTGGGATCTTGTCCATTCCATATAGATTGAAATTCAAGGTTCGTCCAACCAACGATTGGTGTCCAAATAGAGAACCCATTAAGACCACAATTTTGATTTCTTAAATTTTGTTCCATTATGGAATCTTGTTTGAATTAGAATTTTGAGAACGAGACTTCTGTATTGCACGGATTACAGGCCACTCTAGGTAACGAAGGGCTCTTCGACGTAGCAAGTGACTGAACTAGAGTAGCCCAATCTAGCAAATAAGTCAACAGTTCATAAACTTTCTTTCTATCTGCAACATTGGATACTCTCCACTGCTCTTAAAATTTCACAGTTGCTTCCGATTATTCTGCCTTATCTTCCTGTCCTTCCTACTTCGGAGCGACAAATAGTCATGCTTATTAGAAATTACCAATATTTCTTAGCTATTTGTGTAAATTGGTTGCTTATTAAATTTTTGGGTTGCTTGATAAATTGGAGATGATTAAAGATACCATATCCCTAGAAATTTGTTGGTAGGATTATTACCAATAAGTTAGAAGATTATAAGATTTTGGTGACCATGTTTTGAGGAGTAGTATGACCAAAGGTGGGTAGAAGTTCCCCAGTATTCGGAGTTATAAGATGGCTAGAGAAGGTTGTAAAACATTTTTAGAGAAATTAAATTTGAGGAGATTAAGTAAATAGTAAACTTTGATTTTAGGAATAATTACGAATTAGAATTTCGAGGACGAAATTATTCTAAGGTGGGTAGATTTGTAAGCCCACTTTCCAATTTTTTTAATTTTTTAATTTTATTTGTTTATGATTAATTTTATGGCCATTGTGAGTCATGCCAAAGCTTGTAGGTGGGCTATGACCATATTAAGGTCATATGACCTCTAGATAGCTTATATATGTATTATTTAGCTATTTTATATTTTTCTACAATTTTTGGATATTTGTAGGTATTTAATATTTAAGGTTTTATTATTTTTTTAGGACTTTCAGGATTTACTGTAAGGTCATACGGGGGTATTTCAGGACCAAATATTTTTATTTGGGCTCTAAATGACTAAAAATATTTTCTAGAATATTTTAAATTTTTTTTTGGATGTTACTGCAATTTATTTTGATTTATTTGGACTTAAAATGATTTTTAAATGATTTTTTGAATTAAATAAATAATTACCCAATAATCCATCCGGGGGGCCCACCTGTCGGCGCTGCTACAGTAACTGCCTCTCTCTCTCTCCTATATATATGCATTGTATATTCACAAACCCTAATTAATTATAGCCTCCTCCTTTTGGAGTTTGATCCTAGTGATTCTCCAACTTCCCGAGGCGATTGCCGTCAACTCGGACCTTATTTTCGCGTGCCATTTTTTTGTTGGAAATGTATTGATGTATAGTTTCTGAATATCTAATTTATTTTTGTAATTTCTAAACCTAAATTTCTGAAAAATTCGTAGAGTATCGGTTGTCCGAAACATGACACGTTTTGGTGTTTTCGAGATTCCGGGAGAACCAGAAATCAAAATCATGAACCGTTTGAAGTTTCGAAAAGCTAACACAGAGCGCTACGACATATATTTTTACCAGAATTTAGTATTTTAGTTTTTCTGTTGAACTCAGAACTGATCGGTTGATCCCCGTTTTGGTCACGATTAGCCATAACGGCGATATCTTTTGACCAAAGCGTGATTTTGCGGCACGGTCAATTCCAGCGCACTCGTGGCACTGAAATCAACCAAGGTGCACTTTCAAAATCTAGAGTTCACAGCATTTGACTAAAAAGTCAATGGCACGTCTCGATTTACGTGCCGTAGTTTTTAAAATTGAGAAACACAAATTTTGATGGCCAAACTTGCATGTTTAGATTATATTCAGATTATTATTAGGTTAAATTAGGGTTTTAAATGAATTATTATAGAATTAATTATTATTAGATTAGTAACCCAACTAGCCACTATTTAGAACTAGAACATTAGAATTGATTTGTGGTTTTCGTACACGGTTCGTGGTGCGATATGTGTTATAGGTTGACAGTTTCTAGATCAGCATCCCCTCATCCTCTACTTATGGCTACGGTTTGTGCAAGGATTCAGGCAAGTGCGCTTTCTGATTGCTTTCCGATTCATAGTAGTCTTTTCATTTCATGTCTATACATATATCTTTCTGCTTGTTGACACGCTCGTCACACGGAGTAGTCGGAAGGGAAAATATCTTAGTAGACATGTGGACTACCTAGAACTATCCCATGATGTCTATTCGTGAATAATAGCATCTGCACACGACACGTGTAGATGTCGGATTTACCCCCTAGCCGTTCACATGTTGAAACAGATATTTCACACCACCTAGATAGATGTCTTTTATTAGTTTTTCCTTGTTTTCTTCTCTATCGTGCTATGTCATCAGTTATCTACCTGTTTTTATCTCTCATATGTTATTTTTATGTCTTGTTAATTCTATTGTGTTTTCGTATTGCCGTCGGTTTGTATACTTGTTCCATTTCTGACTGGAAACCAACATTTTTTAGGTTTAGCCGCGATCATTCTTAGCACTGGGAAGACATGGGCATGCTGAGGCCGACCTAGATAGTGGAACTAGTTGTCATTTTCATTAGTTGTGAGAACTGTGTATTGTTTTTTGAATATAAATATTGTAAATATTGTAGTAAATGTAGAAATGTGAATGAGCAGCAAATATTATATTTTGAGCATTTATTTCTTGCGGACTTAACAGCGTTCTACCGCCGACTCTGCGGCGTAGGCTGGCTTGGACACGTCTCGTATCCGAAAAGCGGGTGCAGGTAGTGACACCTTGACGTATCGATATCACTCGTTCATCAATCCATTTCGTATAGTCTATCTTCTTTGAACACGTTTGACGTAGATCACCTATCAATCTTTCTAAAATCAAGCACGCTACGACACAATTCATTGCTAATCCATAATTCACATTTTATACTCCCTAAGTCGTTCATCCCAATTCACGTCATCGATCAGTCGTCTGGCTTAACAATATGTTGCGCCCCGATCTCACGCGATTCAGATTATCCACGGTGGGCATGAATCACCATGCACGCTCCCGCGGGATAATCATCCTCATCGGAACGTAACTCTTATTTTGTGTCTAGACTAATTCATTCTCGATGTGCGGATTGGACCTACTCAATCCTCAAGTTTATTTCATACATCAATCGTAAGTCTAAACATTCTCGAATTTTCCTTCGCATCAAACCGACAAGTCGAGACAATCAAAGTTGTCGCGTCCTGATTTTTCGAGTTCGATCATTCCCACGACATGAATCACCATGTCAGCACCCATGCGGAACGATTGCTTCAAATCCGATGAAACATATGTACGAGGCTAGAGTTACGCTCGTGCAAGACAAGATCGTCGACATTGTGGTTATCAACGTAACCATCAAGACACGATCATTTTCCTCCAACATTCATCTCAATTAAAATCCTAAGTATAACATCCAACTGAACAATAACACTTGCACGATCGTCATTCGCCGAGTTAGAGTACCCCTGAGTTATCGCATAGCGATCTTTGATACGCCTCAATACCATTGACGATATGCGTAACCTGACGATCTTCCTTTGCAACCAAATTTTGAGTCGTACGAATGATGCTATCGTCCGACTGGATAATCTCCTCAACGTTCAAATTCAAGTTCGATCATCATCCCTCGAGTCATTCCCAACATCAAATTCCTCAAACCCAAATTCGTGTATTGTTAATCCATCTATCTTAAGTCATCGACCAACGTGTTTTCTCAATTCGCATCAATCCTTTGCTAACTCAATCGTCGAGCAACATTCAATCCAATTTTTAGAGTCATTTGCATAACTTCAAAATTCAACTTTTTATGCACGCTACCTACCTGTCGTGCTAACTTTTTATATACGATCCGTATCAATTTTCTCGATCAAGTCATCCATTCATACACCCTAAGTCTTCCTCGATTCGCTTTCCTACTTTATCATTTTCACGTTTTCATAGTCGAGTAATCCACAATCCCGTGCACGTCCCGTGTACGTCCCGTGCACGTCAATTTCTAGGTTGTTTGAACCCACTCGTCCAATTCTCAAGACTACAACTTATTCAATCGTACTCAATCTACGGCTTTGCATACACGATACGCTTGTTGATAGACTCATTGACACCCCAAATCCTCAATCGACCGATCGACATTCCTGAGACTATCGCATACACCACTCAGGAATGAAGTCATTTATCAAATCCTCAAAAGATCATTCGATTCACAATCTACTTTCTCGAATTTCCAAGCACGCACATCTATATCGTACCGACGATATCGTCGCTCGATAGTATCCCTATCGATAGTCATCCAACGTACTTATCGAGTTCAAATCATTCTTGTTCAACACTAATAAATTTCCCGCACTCGACTTTTCTAAGGTCGACGTAACTTTGGTGTATATGCCCAGCCCGACTTAGCCAACTGTGCTTACGCGAACCATCCTTTTTATTTTATTAAAAACTGTTCACCTACGTTTTACAAAATAGATAGACTTATTGTATGGACATCCCGTGGAACATTTGAGAGAGAGTGCACCAATGATATCAATATGCGGAAGCAACATTCGGAGTTCGCAGAACAGCGGAGTTAAAGAATTCAATCGATAGTCCAAGGACGTAAAGTCATGCTCTGATACCATTATGTCATGCCCCGCTCCCGTAGGAGCGATTTTTCTCGCTAAGGCATGATGCCGCACGAGCCTAGATTGCGCTCGTGCAAGGCGGGTTCCATAACGGCCGATGTCAGCGGCTGCGACGGGGTCGTCGCACAGAAGTCCCAAGCAGAGACATTGAATGATAGCAGCGGAAAGTAAAACCAAACACAAGTTATTCAAAAGAATTCTTTATTGATATTGAAACAATGGTTACATTGGGGGCGCAAGGCCAAGATTATAATCACTCAAGCTCACTCACCTCCCATTATAAGTCACTCAGCTCTCTCTCATCTCTCAATACAAGTCTCGAACTAGCGGAAGCTTCGGAAGGCGACGTCCATACATTATGTCCTGTATAAGTCTTTACTCCATGCGGCCGCGCGCTTCGAATCGCCAAGGAACTCCATGCCTCGACGCATCCAAGCGAGCTCCACGCCACGAGCTTCTACCTGTGCCTGCACATAAAAACTATGTGGGTGTCAGTACTCAACTGTACTGGTGGAATGAGCTCCTCGCCAACCCATACAAAACCAACACGTCAGATTTACTTTGTGCAACATAGTTCCTTCTTATTAATTGTCTTTCTACTCTTGCCTTAGGATCAGTTTTAGGACCGACGCCTTGGCCTATTCTGTGTCTCTAGACCATCTCGTGTTTGCAACGACAACGTTAACTCAAACTACGTTAACCTATCAAGTTGTGCTTGCCTTTCGGCCAAAATCAGAGACACAACTACGTGATGAGACTCCATTCCCTTGTGACCGTGCTATAAGTCCTTTGTGTCGTGCCTCGCAACTATGTACGACTCAACCATATCGCCGCCTCGCGGCCCTTTGCTACTAAATCATCAACTGACCCAATCAAGACTTGTGGGTTAAGTGTCACTCGACCAACTTTGCCTTGCGGCCTTTCCTGACTTAGACTCAGGACAACTCACATCCAAACTATGCAACTTATATGCTAACAACATTAGACTCGACGCCACATCTCGTGCTGAAGCACGGTGTCTTCGTTGCAGCCAAATCTTAGGCCCAAACATTGTCTTTTGACCGAACACGCATTCGAATCGACTCTTGATTTACTTTACCTAATACTCGACTCAGTCCAAAGGCATATACGCGGATCACCGCCCATGCCGACTCATCTATATGAGGTCACTAGCATGGCAAGCTATAATGGACACATAGCTTGCGGTTGGCCGGGACCCTTCCAGCGCAAGGTAGCTAGCCCCCTGGAAGTCCCCGACTAACCCGGTGCTATCGAGTCAGCACAACTATCACCGTGTTTCCTTTCTTAGCCGAAACGGTCCCATGGCCCTGGGTTGCCGTTACGGGGAAACTCTACCTTGTCGACAAGTTGTCCAATGACCATGTGTCACCCCCAATTTTCACAAACAGGGGTATTTTGGTAATTTTCTACTTTAAAAATTATTTTGGAATTATTTAATTATTATTTGTATTATTTTGGGATTATTTGAATCGGGTTCGAATTTTAACTTATTTCGACTTGTTTTGACTTATTTCGGGGATCCGGGATAGTTTTGACCTTATCGGGCCCACACACTAGTTAGCCATGGCCCACATGTTAAATATTTTGGTTAGCGACTAGACTAATTATTTTTAGTTAATATTAGCTAGAGATTAGTGGTTTCGGTTTGACTAAACTACCCCCGACTTAACCCTTTCCTATTTTTAGCTAATTAAACCATTGGAGGGCAAACTTGTAATTACCAAATAGGACAAAAAAGGACATGTTATGGCCGGCCACTAGGTGTAGGGGTGGGGAGGAGAGAGAAACCACTTTCTTTTCATTCTCATCCACTTTTTCTTCTTCTTCTCCAAAGGCTCCTTCCACTTTTGAAGCTCACCATTGATTCCTTCTCCAAATCAAGGTAATCCCTTCTCTAAACTCGTTTCTTTTCTCATGTAGATTGGTTAGGAACCCATTAGGATTGATTCCCACGGTTGTGTCCCCATTAGAGACCATTTGGTGTCCATTTAGATATTTCTAGGAGTGTCCAACATGTAGGTTTGTATCCCAATAGGAAAAACCCTCTTTTGGACACATGGATAATGTTATATATTGATTTTTGTGTTGTTCTTCCATATATTCCAGATTTTGACATGTTTTAGAATGAGTTTATTCAAGTATCTTAATGTATCATATTCTTTTTCCATTTGTTTATATATGTGTGGTTCTATAAGGGGAGTATTTGGGGAGTATTTTGTGATGTGGATTTGTGTGTTATAAGGGGCAGCCATGGTCGGCCATGGGGGAAGTGTGGGAGTGTTGGTGTTGGTGTTGGTGTTAGTAGTGGTGGTGTTTGTGTGTTTGTTTGTGAGGGTTAGATAGAGGAGTTAAGAGAGTGATTGTAGAGAGTGATTAGCGGAGTGATAAGGGGGGTTTTGCTGCTAGATTCAACAGCTTGGAGAGGGCATGACAGCCCCATAACAGCCCTTTAACAGTCCCCACATTGCAAGAAAATCAGTCCACATACTTACACTTAAAATCAGTCCAATGCACCATCAATTTCAGTCCCCCATTTCCTTCATTTCACCCCACCAAACCACCACAAATCTGTCCCCCTAAAACCCATTCAAATCAGCCCATGCATGAGCCAATACATGGCTGTCCTTAGCCCACAAATTAGCCCAAGTTTGCACCTTAAACCACCCCACATACCCCATAAATCAGTCCAGAAATTCATGGCCTTGTGGCTGTCCATGTTAGCCCTCCAATCACCATTTTAACCATCCAATTTCAGCCCCCACTTGCCTAATATGACAGCCCCAATCAACACCAAAATATGTCCATATATTACCTATGTGTGTGTGTGTGTAGTTGAGGTTTGTGTGTGTGTGAGAGAGAGCCTAGTGGGTGATACTAGTATCCCATAGTTAGCCTATGTGCAAACTAGTAGGAAACCTATAGGGGAGACTTATAGAGTGTGGTATCAAATGAGAGTGAGTGGTGTTGTGAGTGTGGTAATGAGAAGGGTAAATTTATGAGATAGAATAGGTAATAAGGTAAACCTATACCCCGTATCCTAAGATGGTCTAGATGCTTAGGATATCCAAATTTCTTGGTAGGTAAACCTTAGATAGGTTGATATCTAGCTACCCTAAGGAGCCTAGGCTAGTGTCATGAGTATTTGCAGGGTTTCCTTGGGTTTGGGCAAGTTATCGAGATTTACCTTAGAAGGATAAATGCTAGTTTTACCTAGAAATAGGATATTTGTGTTAGAAGTCTAAGATAGAGTTAGGACTTGATTTCCGTGGTTGGTAATGATCAAATATGGTACTCAAAGACTAGTATTGACGTCGGTTGACCTTTTTGACCAAAAGTCAACAAAAGTCAACCGAGAGTCAAACTTAGCCTTTAAGCGACCCGATTTGACCGAAACCAACCCAGAGTTGACCGATTGACTGAAAGTCAACAGTTGGTCAACATTAGACTAGTTTGACCTAGGGTTGACCCAGTGTTGAACAGAGTTGACCAGAGTTAATTTTTTGACCAAAAGTCAACTGTAAGTCAACCGTTGATCCCGATTGACCTAGTTTGACTTGGAATGACTCCCAGTGACCTAGTATGACCTAGTATGAACTAGTATGGCCTAGTATGACTCAGTTTGACCAAGATTGACCTAGTATTGACTTAGACTTGCATTTATGGCTTGTATTAGCTTCCTTTTTTTAGTGTTAAGCCCTGTTTGACTCATAGTATCTTATTTTAGGTCTGTGATCACTCTAAGCGTCTGTTTACTCTATCAGCTCAGGACCACAGGCGAGTACATTCACTGATAGTTTTTATTGTCTTGATATCTACTATATCCGATTCAGTCGTAGTGTTTTACTTGATTTTCGACACGACGGTTCACGGACTAGTATACGTCGGATCCTGTCATGAGATGTTATTCCTGGACTTTCTTGGTATATGGGTATGAGATATTTCCATGTTCCTGTACTTGTATAGACACCGATTCCTAAGAGGACTTGCTACCCTCTTACGGAACCCCGTGTCATGACGTGCCATGTCCGGATCCGTGATACTATTCGGGGATAGAGGGGAATTATTAGGGGTTATGTGATCAAAGCCTCCTTGTAACAATATATTGCTAGTGCCACCCTCACCTCACGTAGGGTGTAGCAGATACCCCGTGCCGGTTATCCAGGTTGGCCGACATGACCCTTTACAGAGATTTTCGTGTGATTGCCGGGCCAAGTGGATAACCTTTTCCTTGCTTCCTAGCCGATCACATTTCGCCCTAATAGTTTAAATCACTTTTTATTTATTTGTTGTCATATCTTACATTCCAGTTCACCTTTACTTACTGTACTTTCACCATGCTATGATTCATTTCTCATATGCTCTACCTGCCTTTTATACTGTACCATGATGATGGGACTAGGTTCGTGTTTGAAAGAAGGGTTACAACCCCGGTCCTTGTTTGGTTTAAGGGTTGTAACTCGGCTTTCAAATGGTTCCCAAGTAGCCTATATTCTTTGTCTTGTATCTCATTATTACTGTCTCTTATAGTATTTGTCAATTCATATGGAACTGCTGTTGGTGTTTTGTACTTGCTCATTTTCCTGACAGGATACGTTGACAAATTTTACAGATGATTTAGAGGCTGATTGCCCGACTTACTACGGGATAGAGTCTGATGGACTTGACCTAGACAGGGGCTTAGTGGTAGAGCCACTAGACTTCGCTCATTCCGAGTAGCCTAGTTTTAGTTAGGTTTGCCTGGCCTGCGAGCCAGCTAGTTCATTTCAGTTGTAGTATCTTTATACTTATTATTATTCTGAGACTCTGGATATTGTGTTAGCTCTGACCTGTGGATATTTCTGGACTCGTTTCTTGCTTTATCTATCATATCTCTTTTCTATGCTATCTACCTTAGTTTTGATTATGTGATTGAGACTGTATTGCTATGTTACCTCCGTACGAAGTGTATATAACTATACAGGTACATTTATCTGTTTTAGTCATAGTATTTACAGACCCTATATACAGCGTTCTACTGCCAATTCTGCGACGTAGGCTGGACATAACCACGTGCTCGTGTCCCTCTTCAGAGTGCGGGTCGTGACATATTTTTGTGGTGGCCCATGCAGGTCTGTGTCACAACTAGTGCGAACTCATAATGGTGCTCGACTTAGAGTGCTAATTACGAGCCTGTAATTAGGACGTAGGATTAGGGTATGATAGGAGTTACTCAATCACATGTTAGGAGATTCTCTGATCTTTTGATTACCATGACAAATTCTTTTTGCATTGAATTTAATTGTCCGTCTTTGATATTCCTATCATGTGCCATATTGATTCCTTGTTTCAACCTATCCTCAGGATGACGATCACTCGCTCTCAGGCAGCGGGTTCTAGCGCTGTACCAGGGAGGCCCGATCCGGTAGGAGGTCTTCTACCTCCGGCTGTGGGAGCAGCAGTGGCAGATCCGGCAGGTCTTCCACCACCGGCTGCAGGAGTAGCAGTGGCAGTCCCAGGAGGTCTTCCACCTCCGACAGCGGGAGCTACAGCTGAGGGAGCTGCTACCACAGTTCCTGCCCTTCCGGCGGGAGCAGCAGCAGCAGCAGCGACGATTCCGGGAGGTCTTCTTCCTCCAGCAGCGGGACCGTCTATGGTTATTCCTGATGTTCTTCCACCTCCGCCTCCGATACCGGCAGATGCTCAGGTATGATGGCCCTACTGCAGCAGATGCTACAGACACAGAGAGCACAGGCAGAGGCACAGCAACGTCAGGCAGAGGTGCTGCGACAGACGATGGAGAACTCGTACTAGTTAGCTATAGCAGCAGTGGAGAGAGGTGCACCGGCGACAGTTCAGGGAGCACCAGCACAGCAGCAGGGCCAGGGGAGGCCCGGTACACATCTCGACTTCAGAAAGATGAACCCGCGGGATTTTAGGGGTACCGAGGGTATTCTATACGCGGACGACTGGCTAGAGGATGTCCAACGGAGTCTGGAGTTGGCAGAGGTTCCGAGAGCTCTGTGGGTGACTTCTGCAGCGAGCCAGTTCTTTGACATAGCATTGACTTGGTACCGTACGGATCCGCGTGCATCAGTGAGAGGTATATCTTGGGAGGACTTCAGGAAACTCTTTAAGGAGAAGTTCTACCCAGATGTAGCCTTGACAGCTTTGGAGGGGCAGTTTGCCAGTCTGGTGCAGGGGAACTCGTCAGTGGACGAGTATGCAGCGGAGTTCTTCCGCCTGAGCAGGTTTGCACACAGTTTGGTTCAGGATGAGGGGTGCAAGGCCCGAAAGTTCAGGAGGGGTCTCATTCACACAGTGCGCACTCGGACATCTGGGCGACGAGACGCGACATTTGAGCAGATCTTGATGGAGGCTCAGATTGCAGATGTGGACTTCGGCTTCAAGCCGAAGAGGAGCAGTGACACTTTAGGATCCAGTTCGAGTGCAGGGCCAGCGAAGCGCCCACATTTCCAGCAGAGGCAGTTCCAGCAGCAGCAGCCTCAGTTGCAGTTACAGCAGGCACCGGGGCGTGTCCAGCAGCATCAGAGGCCAGCGGCACAGTGCAGCTTTTGCGGGAAGCCAGGGCACAGTAGAGAGGTGGGTAGGAAGAGATTGGGTGTTTGCTTGTATTGTGGGGCGCCCGACACTACCAAAATAACCAGCTTTAGCGACGGCCAGATCCGTCGCTAGACCGTCGGTAACATGACTTACCGACGGCTTAGCGACGGATATTTGATGAAAATAGCCGTCGGGAAAAGCGTCGTCGCTATAATCTTCCCGTCGCTAAACCGTCGGACAAATGATTAACCGACGGACTAGCGACGGATTACCGACGGCTGACTTTCAACGGATTAGCGATGGATTAGCGACTTATTTTCGTCGGTTTATATGCCATATAATATTAAAATATTCGTCGCGAAGCCGTCGTAAATAGGTCGGTAAAAGCGTATCAGAAAGGTCATGATACGCAAAATCAGTCGCTAGTCCGTCGCCATACCGTCGTATCAAGCACCCCTTTGTATCAAGTTCAGATGAGGACGCTTGCATATCTCGGCTATGTCTTGTCTTGCTTTTGGATTGTCCTTCGTCTTTCCTTTAATATCCATGACGGTATTGAAGACATTATCGAACACGTTCTTTTCGATATGCATGACATCAAGATTATGCCTTATAAGATTATCTTTCCAATAAGGCAAGTCCCAGAAGATACTCCGTTTGGTCCAGTTATGGCTTTGTCCGAACCCCTCGACACGATGGTTCGATGGATCTTCCATTGCGGTGGGCAATTCCTTTACAGCTTCCCAAATATCGTATCCCGAAAATCTGGCAGGAGGTTGAGAAAATTCTTGTTTTCCATATCTGAACGCGTCCTTATTCTTTCTCCAAGGATGGGTCGCGGGCAGAAATTGACGGTGACAGTCAAAGAAAGAAGTTTTTCCTCCATGCCTAAGGCGGAACGCCTTACTATTTTCCATGCATATCGGACAAGACATGTTGCCGTGCGTACTCCATCCCGACAGCATACCGTATGCTGGAAAATCATTGATTGTCCACATGAGTGAAGCTCTCATCTGAAAGTTCTGTTTCCTGGAAATATCATAAGTCGTGACGCCGATCTCCCACAGCTGTTTCAGCTCATCCACCAACGGCTGTAAATATATATCGATGTTCTTCGTCGGATTTTTAGGACCGGGTATGATAGCTGTCAGAAACATATAAGGAGTCTTCATACACATCCTTGGTGGCAGATTGTAAGGGGTAAGAATGACCGGCCAGCATGAGTACTGAGATCCCGACTGTCCGAAAGGGGCGAAGCCATCAGCACATAGCGCCAGGCGTACATTTCTAGGCTCTGCAGCAAAATCTGGATGACACAAATCAAAATGTTTCCACGCCTCTCCATCCGAAGGATGTGACAATTCTCCTTCGTCCTTTATGCGTTCTTCGCTGTGCCACGTCATGTGTTCTGCTGTATTTAGAGACATATACATCCTCTGCAAGCGCTTCGTGATCGACAAGTAATGCATATACTTGTAAGGACGTCGTTTTCTAGTCGACTTTCCTTTTCCCTGTACTGGCTTGTAACGATCCGCATTACAGAAGCTGCAACTTTCTGATACGCAATTCTCTTTGTAGTACAACATGCACCCGTTGCGACAACAATCTATCTTCTCGTACCCCAGTCCCAGTTGTCGGACCATCATCTTTGACTTGTAGAAGTTTTTTGGTAGCTCTTTTGATTCCTTCGGTAACACCTCCTTGATTACTTCTGTGATCCGATTATAGCAAGCTTGTGGCAAGTTAAAATCAGACTTTATGTTCAACAACCGCATCGTCACTGACAGTGCGGAATGAGTCTCACAACCAGGATATAGAGAAGTATCTGCGTCCTGAAACATGTCATAGAACTCCTTCGCCTCGGGATTAGGATCCTCCGGATCAAAATTAGGCCCTGCCGCATCATACACCATATCTCGTGCAAGGTTCTGCAGATCTCCATAATCAACAGAGCATCCGTGGTCTTCGATGACATCCGTTGCAGCATTATCATCAAAAGCATAAGTAGCAGCTTCCGCAGCCTGTCTTTCCGAATATAGTTCACCTTGCGATGACCACAGGCCGTAATTACGTACGAAACCCTTACGGGTCAAATGATCTCTCACAGTCACCACTTCTTCGTAACGTCTATTGTGACATTTAACACATGGACACTTAATTTTGTTACCGTCCATGTACTGAGCTTTGCTCATTGCATAATTAAGAAATACTTCCACGCCTGCCTGAAAATCGTCACTCACACCAATTCTACTCTCGTGTTGCCGTTTGTACATCCATGTACGATCAACAAAATAACGACTCATCCTCAATTTGGATGTGAAAATCTGTATCGTAAGACAAACTAAACATAAGAATCTGTATCTTAAATTACATTCTCAGTTCGACCCAAGACAGTGATTAAGAATTTCTCAGGATTTAACAAACAGTAAACATTAAATAGGAAACTCAGATTTCAGGAACCAACTTACAGTGGGCATGTGTTCATGTGGGCTCAATCTTCAAATCAGTCTAAAAGGGATGAATCAATATCAAGTATTAAGGAAATGAAGTTAATTCTCAGTCCACATTTCACATACCATTCCTCATTCGAATCTCAGTCTAAATGATTTCTAGGCCAATCTAGGTCAAAGTCAACTCTAAGTCAAACCTGGTCAACTGTCTATGGCATACCACATATACCTATATACATATGTGAAATCCTCAATATATATATATATATATATATATATATATATATATATATATATATATATATATACAAATATACATCCTCAACATCCAATCTAATATACTAACTCACCAAGAGCATTCACTCACACACAAAGGTTAAGGGCTGAAAACTGAGAACAGGATAAGGAGAAAATCTGGGAACAGTGGACATGTGTGTGTACCTATGGGTGTTGTGTGTGTAGAGGAAAATGTGTGTGATATGTGGTCAAGTGATGTGCAAGTGCAAGTGTCAAGCCAATGTGTCAAGGAGTGAGTGTGAGTAATTCCAACAATGTGTGTGGTGTCACATGTTTGTGAGTGTTCAAAATAGTAAGTACAATTATTGCGGTCAGAAGATAACTTTCTTTTGCTTACTTATTGCGGTCAGAAGATAACTTTCCAGTTGAAGCAAAAATTATATAATACAGTTACGACTATTCATATTTTATGGATTAGAGCGTTGGACAATTAACGTATGTACAATTTTATTTTATTTTCCTAAAACAAAGTTTTGGTAAGCAAATCGATGAAAAATTAAATAATTAGCGGGCCTAAGAGGGTTGATGTGTTAGTTGTTGTTGACATTGTTCATGTTGAGGGCTCTCTTAAAAGATAAGTGCAATTAATGCACATGATTTCTTTCTAATTAATACTTCAAACATATATAATGAGGAAAAGGAAACAAACATCTAACACACAAGAACACAAAAAAGCCTCCATGATCACGTCTCTCACTCGTTAGATCTCTCTGACTTGCATGTCGACAACGGTGAATTGGTCTTATTGAATCGATCCTTAATCTTCAAAAGTTGTTTATCTATAATTGCATAGAAATATTGAACATGATAATAAAATTTATTAGTAGTGTCTCATGCCATATAGAATACACAACACAAAACAAGACAATAGGGTTGGAGATGTTCTTACAAAATCACTTTCAAAGTGGTTTATTTTGAATAGATTTAATACGTGTCAATTTTTTGTTTGAGGACGAACAAATATTCTAGTTCTAGTAGATGAACAAAAATAGACTCAATATCATGCGGTTGTTCTCAGCAGTTGATTTTCAACACTATGGCGGGCGGGATCATAAATATCTGAACAAAGGAAAGAAACCCTAACCCTCACCCCCCTGCCCCTCCCCCCACCCCCCCTAACCCTAACCCTCACCCCCCAGCCACCCTCACCCCCCCTGACCCTCCCCCCCACCACCCCTAACCCGAACCCGAACCCCCCCAGCCCCACATCACCCCCCAGCCCCCCACCACCCCTAACCCTAACCCGAACCCGAACCCCCCCAGCCACCCTCACCCCCCCTGACCCTCCCCCCCATTCACCACCCCCCCCCCCGCCCTCTCCACCCCCCGCGAAGCCGACCCCCCCAAAACCAAAAATTAGTGAGAGAGAGAGAGAGAGAGAGAGAGAGAGAGAGAGAGAGAGAGAGAGAGAGATACCTGCGAGAGAGAGAGAGAGAGAGCCGCGAGAGTGTCGGAGAGAGAGAGCCGCGAGAGAGAGAGAGAGAGCCGCGAGAGAGAGAGTGTTTTGGGGGGAATGAAAAATTCCCCCCCGTCGGTTCAGTTTAAGTTAGGGCACAGAGCCTAGCGACGGAATAGCGACGGAATAATTTAGTCGCTAAACCGTCGCCAAATAAAAGCAGTATTCCGACGGATATATCCGTCGCTAGTTAGTCGCTAAAGTTCCCGCCAATGCTTTAAAGATTTTGCCGCCAACATTTGCGACGAACAAGCGACGACAACTAAATCCGTCGCTAACGTTCGTCGACTGAGCGACGGAAAACCGACAAATTGTTACATTTAAAATTAAAAAAATTATGTTATGTTGTCTGTCGCTAATCCGTCGCTAAGAAGTCGGAAACTGGTCGCTATTAGCGACGGAATCCTTCCGTCGCTAAACTTCCGTCGGTAAAGTTGGGTATTTTAGTAGTGCGATCACCAGCTGAAGGACTGCAGTCTCCGAGGGGCTGCGGACAGAGGATAGCCAGCCAGAGGACCAGCGGTTCAGCAGAGAGGTCCTCCACTTCAGACTCAGCAGCAGCATTTTCAGCAGCGCCAGGGGGGAGCCCCTGCGGGCAGAGTGTTTGCTCTGACAGCAGAGGAGGAGCCAGAGCCAGTAGATGATGTAGTGGCAGGTCATGTTCTTCTCGATTCATTTCCTGCATTTACCTTATTTGATTCCGGTGCCTCGCATAGCTTTGTGTCTGTCTCTTTTGCTCTGAGACACAATATTATTGCTGAACCCTTGGGTAGGACTTACAAGATATTGACCGGGGGAGGCATCATCCTGGTCAACAATATCTGCAAGGGGCGGAGAATTACTGTAGGAGGCCGAGTTTTGGGTGCGTGCTTGCTCGTAATGCCCTTTCCGAGGTACGATATGGTACTCGGAATGGATTGGTTGAGCATGCACCATGCTACTATAGATTGTAGAGGTGGTAGGATTTTGTTTAGGCCGCCGGGAGAGCCAGAGATTGTGTTTTCTAGAGGAGCAGCTGAGCCGGTAGATGGGTTCTGCGGAGCTCTACTGGCGGGGCAGGCATTGCCGCATCCGTTGATTGCTGATTTCATGGATGTTTTTCCAGAAGAGTTGCTTGGGATGCCACCGAATAGAGACATTGAGTTCTCTATAGACCTAGTGCCAGGTACTGAGCCCATTTCACAACATGTCTATAGAGTCAACAACAGCGAGTTGGCGGAGCTGACGAAGCAGGTCGACGAGCTGCAGGACAAGGGATTGGTTAGATCCAGTTCATCGCCTTGGGGAGCGCCAGTCCTGTTTGTACCGAAGAAGGATGGTACTTTACGTATGTGTATTGATTACAGGGTGCACAACAACCTTACTATCAAGAATAAGTACCCATTACCGAGGATCGGCGACTTGTTCGATCAGTTGAGCGGTGCCAAGGTGTTTTCGAAGATAGATCTGAGATCCGGCTATCATCAGCTGAAGGTGAAGAAGGAAGACGTTTCGAAGACAGCTTTTCGGACTCGGTACGGCCAGTACGAGTTCACAGTGATGCCATTTGGGTTGACCAATGCCCCAGCTGTGTTCATGAACTTGATGAACAAGGTATTCCATCAGTACCTTGACAAGTTCGTGGTGGTCTTCATAGACGACATCCTGGTTTACTCGAAGACGCCAGAGGAGCACGAGGAGCATCTGAGGATTGTGCTCGAGACCTTGAGGAAGAAGCAGTTGTATGGGAAGTTGTCGAAGTGTGAGTTTTTCCTGGACCAGGTCGAGTTCCTGGGTCATGTTGTGACCGAGCACGGGATCTCAGTAGACCAGAAGAAGATTGCTGCAGTAGAGTCTTGGTCTACGCCCAGTACAGTTGCCGAGATTCGGAGCTTTCTGGGATTAGCGGGCTACTATCGGAAGTTTGTCCAGGATTTCTCGCGGATCGCGGAGCCGATGACTAGACTCACCAGGAAGGACGTGGAGTTCGTCTGGACTGAGGAGTGTCAGGCCGCCTTCGATGAACTGAAGAAGAGGTTGACATCATCTTCTATCTTGACATTGCCGTCTGGGACCGGTGGTTTCTCGATTTACAGCGATACTTCTGGTCGGGGTCTGGGTTGTGTACTTCAGCAGCACGGGAAGGTAATTGCCTATGTATCTAGGCAGTTACGTCCTCATGAGAAGAACTACCCAACTCATGATCTGGAGTTAGCCGCTGTCATCTTTGCCCTGAAGTTGTGGAAACACTATCTGTACGGAGAGCGGGTTGAGATCTTTACTGACCACAAGAGCTTGAAGTACGTGTTCACTCAGAAGGAGCTGAACATGAGACAGAGACGTTGGCTCGAGCTGATGAAGGACTTTGATATCGCCTTACAATACCATCCAGGAAAGGCCAACGTAGTCGCAGATGCCTTGAGCAGGTATCCAGTGGCTATGTATCTGACATCAGACCGTCATCTTTTGGCCGACCTGGATAGTTTAGGAATCGAGGTGATCATTCCAGGCATGGAGGTACAGATGTGGGGTTTACAGATTCAGTCTGAATTGATGGACATGGTCAGATCAGTGCAGTTTGATGATGTTGCCCTGAGGAGCATCAGGGAGCAGGTACAGATAGGGCTGCTTGATGATTTCTCCATTACCGAAGATGGGTCGCTGCGGCACGGTGCTAGACTGTGCGTTCCGAGTGGAGAGCTTCGGGAGGAGGTTCTTCAGGAGGCTCATCACTCTCAGTACTCTATGCATCCTGGTGCCAACAAGATGTACAGAGATCTGAGAGAGCACGTTTGGTGGTACGGCAAGAAGCGCGAGGTGGCTCAGTTCGTATCTTGCTGCTTGGTTTGTCAGCAGGTGAAGGCCGAGAGGCAGAGGCCTGGTGGATTGCTACAGCCACTACCCATTCCAGAGTGGAAGTGGGAGCACATCACCATGGACTTTGTGTCCGGACTTCCATGGTCTCCAGGAGGGAAAGATGCGATTTGGGTCATAGTTGATAGATTGACCAAATCGGCCCACTTTTTGCCTTTCAAGGTGGATTTGTCTACGGAGAGGTTGGCAGAGCTGTATGTTCGGCAGATCGTACGATTGCATGGGGTTCCTGTGAGCATAGTTTCAGATCGAGATAGCCGTTTCACTTCCCACTTCTGGAGGAGTTTGCAGGCTAGCTTGGGCACCTCGCTCAAGTTCAGTACTGCTTATCACCCCCAGACAGACGGGCAGTCGGAGAGGACTATCCAGACCTTAGAGGATATGCTTCGCACGTGTGTGCTAGATCTCGAGGGTTCTTGGGAGGACCATCTCCACCTGGTAGAGTTTGCTTACAACAACAGCTACCAGGCCAGTATAGAGATGTCGCCATTCGAGGCTCTATACGGACGGAGATGCCGTACTCCCTTATCTTGGGACGATGTTGGCGAGAGGGTGCTGCTTGGACCAGAGATGGTGGTGGATGCAACTGAGAAGGTCCGACTTATTAGAGACAGACTTCGGGTGGGTCAGGATAGGCAGCGGCATTGGGCCGATAGCCACCGGAGACCGTTAGAGTTCGAGGTTAGTTTCAGTTCCTGTTTGTGCTTGTTTGTGTTTTGTCTGTCCTGTGTGCTGAGTTTGTTTTATGTCTAGGCTGGCGCTTTGGTGTTCCTGAAGATTTCTCCGACACGGGGCATGATTCGCTTTGGCGGGGGCGGGAAGCTTAGTCTGCGCTACATCGAACCTTTCACCATTCTTGAGAGGGTCGGTGCAGTAGCTTACCGGCTAGACTTGCCGCCTACGCTAGAGGGGATACACAACGTGTTCCACGTGTCGCAGCTGAGACGGTACGTGGCGGACCCCAGCCATGTATTGGATCATTCAGCGATCGAGGTAGGGCCTACTCTTCACTATCCAGAGCAGCCGGTTGAGATTCTGGATCGTAGGGAGAAGGTGCTCCGGAACCAGGTTATACCCTTGGTTCGCGTTGCATGGAGACATCACTCTCCAGGTGAGTCTACCTGGGAGAGAGAGAACGACATGCGGGAGCGTTTCCCCTATCTCTTCGAGCCCTGAGGTATAATTTCTGTTTCTGTATTATGATTCATTGTATGTTTGTTTTAATTTTGAGGACAAATTTTTTTTAAGGTGGATAGATTTGTCACCTCCAATTTTCACAAACAGGGGTATTTTGGTAATTTTCCACTTTAAAAATTATTTTGGAATTATTTAATTATTATTTGTATTATTTTGGGGTTATTTGAATCGGGTTCGAATTTCAACTCATTCCGACTTGTTTTGACTTGTTTCGGGGGCCCGGGATAGTTTTGACCTTAGCGGGCCCACACTCTAGTTAGCCATGGCCCACATGTTAGATATTTTGGTTAGAGACTAGACTAATTATTTTTAGTTAATATTAGCTAGAGATTAGTGGTTTCGGTTTGACTAAACTACCCCCGACTTAACCCGTTCCTATTTTTAGCTAATTAAACCATTGGAGGGCAAACTTGTAATTACCAAATAGGACAAAAAAGGACATGTTGTGGCCGGCCACTAGGTGTAGGGGTGGGGAGGAGAGAGAAACCACTTTCCTTTCATTCTCATCCACTTTTTCTTCTTCTTCTCCAAAGGCTCCTTCCACTTTTGAAGCTCACCATTGATTCCTTCTCCAAATCAAGGTAATCCCTTCTCTAAACTTGTTTCTTTTCTCATGTAGATTGGTTTGGAACGCATTAGGATTGATTCCCATGATTGTGTCCCCATTAGAGACCATTTGGTGCCATTTGGATATTTCTAGGAGTGTCCAACATGTAGGTTTGTATCCCAATAGGAAAAACCCTCTTTTGGACACATGGATAATGTTATATATTGATTTTTGTGTTGTTCTTCCATATATTCCAGATTTTGACATGTTTTAGAATGAGTTTATTCAAGTATCTTAATGTATCATATTCTTTTTCCATTTGTTTATATATATGTGGTTATATATATATATATATTTCTCTCTATATATATATATATATATATATATATATATATTTTTTTTTCTATATATATATATATATATATATATATATATATATATATATATATATATATATATTTTTTTTTTTATATACATATTATATATATATATATATATATATATATATATATATATATATATATATATATATATATATACATATATATATATATATATATATATATATATATATATATATATATATATATATATATATATATATATATATATATATATATATATATATATACATATATATAAAAAAAATATATATACATATATATATATATATATATATATATATATACATATATATATATACATATATATATATATATACATATATATATAAAATATATATATATATATATATATATATATATATATATATATATATATATATATATATAATATGTATATAAAAATAAAAAAATAAATAAATAATATATATATATATATATATATATATGGCTTATATATATATATATATATATATTGGGGAGTATTTTGTGATGTGGATTTGTGTGTTGTAAGGGGCAGCCATGGTCGGCCATGGGGGAAGTGTGGGAGTGTTGGTGTTGGTGTTGATGTTGGTGTTAGTAGTGGTGGTGTTTGTGTGTTTGTTTGTGAGGGTTAGATAGAGGAGTTAAGAGAGTGATTGTAGAGAGTGATTAGTGGAGTGATAAGGGGGGGGGGGGTTTGCTGCTGGATTTAGCAGCTAGGAGAGGGCATGACAGCCCCATAACAGCCCTTTAACAGTCCCCACATTGCCACAAAATCAGTCCACATACTTACACCTAAAATCAGTCCAATGCACCATCAATTTTAGTCCCCCATTTCCTTCATTTCACCCCACCAAACCACCATAAATCTGTCCCCCTAAAACCCATTCAAATCAGCCCATGTATGAGCCAATACATGGCTGTCCTTAGCCCACAAATTAGCCCAAGTTTGCACCTTAAACCACCCCACATACCCCACAAACCAGTCCAGAAATTCATGGCCTTGTGGCTGTCCATGTTAGCCCTCCAATCACCATTTTAACCATCCAATTTCAGCCCCCACTTACCTCATATGACAGCCCCAATCAACACCAAAATCTGTCCATATATTACCTATGTGTGTGTGTGTGTAGTTGAGGTTTGTGTGTGTGAGAGAGAGCCTAGTGGGTGATACTAGTATCCCATAGTTAGCCTATGTGCAAACTGGTAGGAAACCTATAGGGGAGACTTATAGAGTGTGGTATCATGTGAGAGTGAGTGGTGTTGTGAGTGTGGTAATGAGAAGGGTAAATTCATGAGATAGAATAGGTAATAAGGTAAACCTATACCCCGTATCCTAAGATGGTCTAGATGCTTAGGATACCCAAATTTCTTGGTAGGTAAACCTTAGATAGGTTGATATCTAGCTACCCTAAGGAGCCTAGGCTAGTGTCATGAGTATTTGCAGGGTTTCCTTGGGTTTGGACAAGGTATCGGGATTTACCTTAGAAGGGTAAATGCTAGTTTTACCTAGAAATAGGATATTTGTGTTAGAAGTCTAAGATAGAGTTAGGACTTGATTCCCATGGTTGGTAATGATCAAATATGGTACTCAAAGACTAGTATTGACGTCGGTTGACCTTTTTGACCAAAAGTCAACAAAAGTCAACCGAGAGTCAAACTTAGCCTTTAAGCGACCCGATTTGACCGAAACCAACCCAGAGTTGACCGGTTGACTGAAAATCAACAGTTGGTCAACATTAGACTAGTTTGACCTAGGGTTGACCCAGAGTTGAACAGAGTTGACCAGAGTTGACTTTTTGACCAAAAGTCAACTGTAAGTCAACCGTTGATCCCGATTGACCTAGTTTGACTTGGAATGACTCCCAGTGACCTAGTATGACCTAGTATGAACCAGTATGGCCTAGTATGACCCAGTTTGACCTAGATTGACCTAGTATTGACTTAGACTTGCATTCATGGCTTGTATTAGCTTTCTTTTTCAGTGTTAAGCCCTGTTTGACTCATAGTATCTTATTTTAGGTCTGTGATCACTCTAAGCGTCTGTTCACTCTATCAGCTCAGGACCACAGGCGAGTACATTCACTGATAGTTTTCATTGTCTTGATATCTACTATATCCGATTCAGTCGTAGTATTTTACTTGATTTCCGACACGACGGTTCACGGACTAGTATACGTCGGATCCTGTCATGAGATGTTATTCCTGGACTTTCTTGGTATATGGGTATGAGATATTTCCGTATTCCTGTACTTGTATAGACACCGATTCCTAAGAGGACTTGCTACCCTCTTACGGAACCCCGTGTCATGACGTGCCATGTCCGGATCCGTGATACTATTCGGGGATAGAGGAAAATTATTAGGGGTTATGTGATCAAAGCCTCCTTGTAACAATATATTGCTAGCGCCACCCTCACCTCACGTAGGGTGTAGCAGATACCACGTGCCGGTTATCCAGGTTGGCCGGCATGACCCTTTACAGAGATTTTCGTGTGATTGTCGGGCCAAGTGGATAACCTTTTCCCTGCTTCCTAGCCGATCACATTTCGCCCAAATAGTTCAAATCACTTTTTATTTATTTGTTGTCATATCTTACATTCCAGTTCACCTTTACTTACTGTACTTTCACCATGCTATGATTCATTTCTCATATGCTCTACCTACCTTTTATACTGTACCATGATGATGGGACTAGGTTCGTGTTTGAAAGAAGGGTTACAACCCCGGTCCTTGTTTGGTTTAAGGGTTGTAACTTGGCTTTCAAATGGTTCCCAAGTCGCCTATATTCTTTGTCTTGTATCTCATTATTACTGTCTCTTATAGTATTTGTCAATTCATATGGAACTGTTGTTGGTGTTTTGTACTTGCTCATTTTCCTGACAGGATACGTTGATAAATTTTACAGATGATTTAAAGGCTGATTGCCCGACTTACTACGGGATAGAGTCTGATGGACTTGACCTAGACAGGGGCTTAGTGGTAGAGCCACTAGACTTCGCTCATCCCGAGTAGCCTAGTTTTAGTTAGGTTTGCCTGGCCTGCGAGCCAGCTAGTTCATTTCAGTTGTAATATCTTTATACTTATTATTATTCTGAGACTCTGGATATTATGTTAGCTCTGACCTGTGGATATTTCTGGACTCATTTCTTGCTTTATCTATCATATCTCTTTTCCGTGCTATCTACCTTAGTTTTGATTATGTGATTGAGACTGTATTGCTATGTTACCTCCGTACAGAGTGTATATAACTGTACAGGTACATTTATCTGTTTTAGTCGTAGTATTTATAGACCCTATATACAGCGTTCTACCGCCGATTCTGCGGCGTAGGCTGGACGTAACCACGTGCTCGTGCCCCTCTTCAGGGTGCGGGTCGTGACACCATGCAAGACCCTTCACTCAAACTGACGTCTCACATAGTCATTGTACTCTCAGTGTTATCATCTCTTTCCAAAACCAAGTTCAAGTCTTCTATCCTTGAGACCCCTCAAGGACCCCTCGACGACCTACGGTCGTGAGAATTCTTTCCATGTTACCGTATCATTTCATTCAACTCAATGCCTATTCGAAAGTCCTTTCACCGAAAACTCATTAAATCAACCACGGTTCATACCTTAAACACTAAGTCCGTGCATCGTGCCTTAGGCCCATCGTGCTCTATGCGACACTATCGCCCAACTCATACTCCATACGACTAGCTTTGAAACCGTAGGACTTCGTGGCTATACTCAGCCGTAGAACTCATAGGACCGTGCTTGGAATGACTTAGGTCGACCGCCATCACTTAGCCTAACTTCACCAAGCCTATAACTTAACTCAAGGGACGAGCAAAGGCTATGCCAAGCCTTGCATCATGGAAGCGTGCATGCTTTATCGAGCATTTACGCGGGCGATGCCTATGACTTAGGCTAATTCATAGTTTGTGTCGAAGACCAACTTTTCCTTCTCCCAAGCCACGGGACGAAGGACCAAGTGTCATTTTCAAAGCACGCCGTGCACCAACTCTAAGCCGACCGTTGGACCTTTCCATATTCTAACTTAATTCGACCCGTCGGGATTATTCCCGTTAGCTATGTGGATTCGTCTCTTTTATTATCAAGCCTATTTGTGCAAGTTGAAAACATGCAATTTATTATGTGAAGGCTAAGATGAGGCAAGTTCACCGAAACTACCCCACCTGAGCAAGCGGTTGCCTCGACCGAGCGATGTCTCCGAGTAGCCGTTACAAGGCTACGTCCGAACGCCGTCGGCTTTTCGATTCCTCCGATTGACTGAACGGGACAGGGCACTACACACGAAACCGTTCCAGCCTAGGAAGAAATACGGATAGCTCTGCCGGATGCATGCCACGGTAGGCAGTAGCTTTCAACGGGGCTCGCTACCTGCGCTGAAGGACCACTGTCTACCAAGCTATATGTCCTGGATGACTTGTCGTGCCAGTGACCTTCACGAATGCACTCTATTACGTTTCCTTATTATCAACATGACAGGAAAGAACATGGTAAGTTACGCTACAACAGTGGCTCTGTCGGGGGTAAGATCTATCGTCGTTATACGGTTGTGCCTTCAATATAAGTTTGAATTGAGTAGGATGGCTAGAAACTTCACTAAATATTTGCATGCACGCTCCCTTAAATTCTTCAACAAATGAGAGCACGGGATTTAAATTGCCATGTACCAGCACAAAGTGTAAAGTGCTGACCCTCGCTCTCAACAGGTACTCGGAACCAGGATAGCGTGCCAAGGAACTGAAGGCGACGCTCCTTTCTTTTGAAGCCTTGCTAGCGCGAAGGCTAACTCTGCAATATTTTGAAGACTCCAACCCAACTGCATCATGAGTCACAAACTCTCGCCGATCCCAGGTCTTAGAGAGTCATTTTGATGTTTGTAAAAAAAGATGTAAATGTATGGAATGACTATCTCATCGATGTCGGTTGTAAGCCGAGAGGCCTCTTTTGTAATTGAGGCTGTTACCTAACTTATTATTAATGAAAATGCAAGTTTCCTTTTCTATATGAATGTGTTCAATTTCTCTGTGTACTCTTATATATGTCGTTGTTTCGGATAACCTTATGAACCGCCTTGTGCAAGCGCAACTTAGGCTTACACGGCATCACGCCCGGGGGACGACTATCGATTCTACCGAATCGGGGCGTGACATAATGGTATCAGAGCACGGCTTTACGTCCCTGGCCTCCAGTATCGAGTTTTTAGTCTCAAAATCGTTGGTCTCGTGTCGATGAGATATGTCGTTCCATACGAGTGAGCCCGTAACAAGTTTTGTGACTAATGTATTTTGCCTTCAAAAATCCCAGAAGGCACGTCGGTGAATGTGGCGGCGAACAAAGAAAGTGCTTCGAGCGGCTCAAGTAGCTCGAGACCCGAACCTTCTAACGATGCCATGGAGCAGATATTGCGCATGCTGGAAGCGCAACAACGACAAGCTGAGGAGAGTCAACGCCAGAATGAGCAACATCGACGGCAGACGGAGGCACGTCAAACTCAGTTCGAGGCCCGATTCGAAGCACAATTCAAGTTGCAGCATAAGCAGCTTGATACTCTCCAGCAGATCGTTCAGACGGTGGTGGCCAATAACAACAACTCCGTGACAACCCATGCCGTAACCGAGCCTGCGGCCAGACAAAGTGAAGTCGATCCGTAGGCACCCGAGCCTACACCTGCAGCACCGAGAAGTTCCAACTTCGACATGTCAAAATTCACAAAGAGTTGCCGTACTTCCTTCAACGGCACAGAAGATCCCTCCGTGGCGATCGACTGGTTAGAGGAACTGGAAGATAAATTCGAGCTTCTGGGTGTCGAAGAATCCAAGAAAGTCGCATACGCTCAACTTCTACTCTGATTGAACGCGCACGACTGGTGGGCCGTGAAAAAGTGAGCGATCAGACACGACGACGAGATAGCGGCAATTTCTTGGGCCACCTTCCGAGAGGCGTTCGAGATCGAGTACCTCCCCGACGTCGTTCGACAAGAGAAGGAAAATGAATTTATGTAGCTAAGGCAAGGGAATATGACGGTACGGTAGTATGCAGCGGAGTTCAACAAGTTAGCCAAGTTTGCTGGAGAATTCCTGCCCTTCCTAGCGAGTCGTGCTCGACGGTTCGAAGTGGGTCTACGACCATCCATCTACGCCCATGTGTCTGTTCCGTAATACAAAACGATGGGGGATTCTCTCAACCATGCCCTCCGTCTTGAACGCCAATACCCTCCAGGTGCTGCCGGCGCTGTGTATACCTACAATCACAAACGCCCTAGCCACGCGGGAGGAAATAACGTGACCAAGCGTCCGAATAACGGGTACCAGGGCGGACATCAGGCACGGAACCAGGGACCTCACTGCACAAAATGCAATCGGAACGGATACCTTACCGTCGACTGTGAAGTTCAAAATGGCGGGTGTTTCATTTGCGGAAAAAGGGGTCACTTTCATACAGACTGCCCAAACCGTAGAAGAAACAACTTGCACGCGCCTCAGCATCAACAGCACCGTCCGGGGAATCAAGTTCCGGCGCCTCGAGCACCTCAACCCGCACCATAAAATAGCCAAGACCGTCGCCCCAATGCCCAGGGTCGCATCTACGCCATGACTCGAGATGAAGTGCTTGCATCAGATACGGTCGTGACAGGTATACTTATTTTCAATAATGTGTCTGCTCGTGTACTATTTAATTCAGGTGCTTCACATAGTTTTACATCGGCAGACTTTGCCGCCGAGCACAAATTTCCGATAACATCGTTAGATCTCGACCTTAGCGTGAGCACACCTTCGGGCACACCAATACTCACTAATTTAGCCTGCGCCGACGGGATTATCTGTATCGGTGGTCAAAAGATCGGTTTTGACATGATAGTCCTAGACATGAAGGACTTTGATATCATTTTGAGAATGGATTGGCTCGGGCCATGCAATACAACCATAGACTGCGCCAGAAAGACGGTCACCTTCCGCATACCAGGAGTGCCTGAATTTTGCTTTTCGTGTGGTGAGGCGTCGTCAACCTGCATGCTGATTTTAGCAATTTCTGCTCGGAGGATAGTGCATTCTTGGTACGAAGGCTATTTGGCGTCCGTCCGAGACATGCGACATGATGGCGTAAATGCGGGTCAGACCGACGCTGTGGCAGAATTCCCCGATGTGTTTCCGGACGAGCTATCCGACATGCCCCCCGACCGAGAAATCGAGTTCAGCATCGATACATTTCCCGATACTCGACCGATTTCCAAGGCCCCGTACAGAATGGCTCCCGTCGAGCTGAAGGAACTCAAGGTCCAGCTACAAGAGTTGCTCGATAAAGGGTTTATTCGGCCTAGTGTTTCACCATGGGGAGCGCTTATTCGATCAACTGCAAGGTGCCTCGGTATTTTTGAAGATTGATCTCCGCTCGGGCTATCATCAACTCAAGATCAAGTCAGACGATGTGCAAAAGTCAGCCTTTCGTACTCGATACGGCCACTACGAGTTTCTGGTGATGCCATTCGGCCTGACGAACGCCCCTGCTGCCTTCATGGATATGATGAATCGGGTATTTCGACCCTTCCTTCATAAATTTGTGGTAGTTTTTATTGACGATATTCTCGTCTACTCGAAGGACAGGGCGCAACATGCAGAACATCTACGGGCCGTACTCCAGACACTTCGAGAAAATGAGTTGTACGCAAAGCAGAGTAAGTACGAATTTTGGCTAAGCAGCGTATCCTTTCTTGGTCACATCATTTCGTCCGAAGGCATTACAGTCGACCCGAAGAAAGTGGAAGTTGTTGCTGATTGGAAGCGGCCTGCGTCTGCTAGTGAGATTCGAAGCTTTCTTGGTTTGGCGGGATACTATCGACGCTTCGTGAAAGACTTTGCGAAGATTGCATCGCCACTGACTCGCCTCACTCAAAAGGGAGTCGTGTATGAGTGGTCGGATGGTTGTGAAGCTTCATTCCAGGAGCTAAAACAGCGACTAGTTTCGGTGCCTATACTCGTACTTCCGGATGGGCCAGAGGTTTTTCAGATATTCAGCGATGCTTCAGGCCATGGCTTGGGATGTGTGCTCATGCAGCGAAACAAGGTGATATCCTTCGCCTCCAGACAGTTAAAGCCGTACGAGAAGAACTATCCTACGCACGACTTGGAGTTAGCGGCGATTGTGTTTGCGTTGAAATTGTGGTGTCACTATCTATATGGTGTGGCGTGCGCGATCTATACCGACCAAAAGAGCCTCAAGTATCTCTTCACCCAGAAGGAATTAAACTTATGACAGAGGCGCTGGCTCGAACTGATCCAAGACTATGACTTGACGATCGACTACACTCCGGGCAAGGGAAATGTGGTAGCGGACGCTCTGAGTCGAAAATATCTTGCCTCGCTATCCATCAACCGCAGACTACTACAAGATCTAGAAGAAATGGGCATCGATCTCCGGGTTCGATTCAGGGATATATGGTTGGCGCAGCTGCAGTTAGAGCCAAGTTTGCTGGAAAAGATCATGGCCGCTCAGAAGGATGATCCGTACCTGAAGAAAATGTGCGAGCAAATTTCGACAGGTAGTACGACCGACTTTGTGGAAGATAAGACCGACGTGCTGAGAATGAATGGCCGACTATGTGTTCCGGATGATTCAGAACTACGAAAGAAGATAATGTCGGAGGTATATTATGCGAAATATACCTTGCATCCAGGCAGTACTAAGATGTATAAGGACCTCCGTACGACCTTCTGGTGGCACGGAACGAAGAGAGATGTGGCGTTCTTTGTGTCGCAATGCATGGCCTGTCAGCAGGTGAAAGCTGAGCATCAGCGACCGGGCGGGGAGATGCAGAACCTTGCCATTCCAGAGTGAAAATGGGATCATGTCACGATGGACTTTATTGTTGACCTGTCGAAGACACCACGGGGGAGCGACGCCATCTGGGTCATCGTCGATCGACTAACCAAGTCAGCGCACTTTATTGCCATCAAAGTTACTTAGAGCGTTGATCGCCTGGCGCAGATTTATCTTGACGAGATAGTACGGCTGCACGGAGTTCCAGTATCCATCGTCTCTGATCGGGATTCACGGTTCATGTCGCGGTTCTGGAGTAGCCTTCAGTCGACGCTGGGTACCAAGTTGCAGTTCAGCTCAGCTTACCATCCTCAGACCGATGGCCAAACGGAGCGCATTAATCAGATTCTCGAAGACATGCTACGACTTTGCGCAATTGACTTCAAATCAAGCTGGAACGTCCACCTACCGCTGGCAGAATTTGCATACAATAATAGTTACCAGTCCAGCATCCAAATGGCGCCGTATGAAGCTTTGTACGGCCAGAAGTACAGATCGCCCATTTGCTGGGAAGAAGTCGGAGAACGACAGATACTCGGCCCGGAGCTGGTGGAACAGACTGTGGAAAAGGTCAAACTAATTCGGAAAAGACTGAAGATTACACAGAGTCGGCAAAAGAGCTACGCCGACACCCATCGAAGACCGCTTGAGTTCTAGGTAGGCGATCATGTGTTTCTGAAGGTGTCGTCCATACGAGGAGTTACTCGGTTCGGCGCGAAAGAAAAGCTGCTGTCACGACCCGCACCCACTGTGAGGGTACGAATACGTAACGACGCCCAGCCTACGCCGTAGTGTCGATGGTAGAACGATGTCCTAGGTTACTATCTAACCAGCAACTCAAGCAATTATATTGTACTAAACATGATCAACTCCGAACGGAGGACAAGTATAAGATATTGAACTCAATCACAGTTTAAGCACGATAAGATAAACACAGAAGAATTAAACTAAGAATAGAAGAACAACTACTAAAATAATAACAACTCTCAACAAATCTTAAATACTACACAAGTCTCAAAACTTCTATAACAAGTTCAACATGGAACATATGCTAATCTACTAAACTAAATCCCGATCACTCCTGAGTGTCGGGGCCAAAGGTAGTCATCCCGTCTCCGGGTCCATAATATGTAGGGCATGTATCCTTAGGACAATCATCTGTAAAATTTCAACAGGTCCAGTCAGGACAGGAACGAGTACAACTCATCAAGAAATTCTAATTAAATGACAGAGAACTATAAAGCAGTTATAAACAGTTTTATTGATGAAATATAGCAGTTTGTATACAGGTGATGGTATAGAAGAACAGTTAAGATACAAGGAAAGTAAAGTAACTAAAACAAGAGAAGAATGATGGCAATGAAGACTATAAAATAAATCTAGCTGAACTAAGGTAACATAATAAGTCCAGAATGTAAACGTAACAAGTGCAAAACCTAAGTAAATCTAGACAACATAAATCTGATACCAGGTGATTCCAGTACAAGATGAGTCCGGTATGAGGTGAGTCCAGTTGGTGATCAAAGGTTCCAGGGTGATTTCAGCCTATACTCTAACAGTGTGTTTTAAAATATCGGGATCGACATGTGAACGGCTGTAGGTAATACGGCACATCACACACCTGGCCGGGTATGAGATGGCTATCATTCCAGTATAATTCCAAGGGAGTGGTTCCAGTATTTAGGTATGTTCACATGTCTACTCCAATATTTCTCCGCCCACATGTACAAGTGAATCCAGAAAATGACACGAAAAATCGAGATGAGTCCAGCCAAACATAATGATACCAGCAAAAGATTCTAGGGTGATTCCAGTAGTGATTCCAAAAGGTGATGCCAGTAGTGGTTCTAGAAAATAGAGGCCAGACAGATGGTATGTGTGTCGCATACATGAATCCAGAAATATCCATACGTGTGGTATCAGAGAATCACATAAAACTAAATAGAACTGAAATACAGTAACTGGCAAATAAATGAGAGAACTATCAGAGAATGTACTCGCCTGATACTCTGAAAGAGTAATATAATATCAGATGTCTGCACTGGAGTCACAATGTCCTAAATAAAGCAGTATAGGTTATAATGTATTTAAAACAAGGTAAATAAAATCTACGATGCAATCTACATGATTTCTAGGCCAATCTAGGTCAAAGTCAACTCTAAGTCGAACCTAGTCAACTGTCTAGGTCAAACTAGGTCCAAGTCAAACTTGGTCAACTCTGGGTCAACCCAAGTCAACTACACCAGTCAACTAGGTCAATTGGTCACATCTAGACTCAATGTTGACTTTTGGTCAACTCCAGTCAACTACACTAGTCAAACAAGTCTCACTAAGCCTAGCCAAGCCTAGTCTATCACTCACACACAATCACAAAGCTAACACAAGCTACCAACACAAAAATACATATATACATATATGCACACAATGTATATAATTAACCATATAGGCTATTGCCTAGCATTCAATGTAGGGTACAAGTTATATATGCATATAGAGGGTGTAGTGTCTAATAATGTGTATATGTGTAATGTGTGGCAATATACAGGATGTTTGTGTGGGTATAGGTTAATGGTGACTATGGCATGCATTCATCTCATTCCCACATTACCTGACATATTTACATATATACACATGCTTAGATGAAAACCCCATTCAAGACTACATACATGCCTACACTATACATTGCATAGATAACTTAAAGGTTACATGTCTAGCATACTTGCATCACTACAACAACCTATATCAAACATGTTTGCCCTTTACATATATACATTGATGCATACTCATACGTCCATTACTTACATGCACTTATACACATATAGATACATACATAGGCTATTATTCATTTATTCATCCAAGTCATTCATTCATGTTCATTTGCATTTAACATTATTTACTTATATACCTACTTTACATCATGCTTGTATTAAATTTGGCCTACCCACATTACCTTTCATTACACAACCTACATGCTTGCATTCATCCATTTCTTCTTGTATTGCATATGCATACATATCTCATTCATGCATATATTATGTGTAGCATAACTCATGTGCCCTTAATTAAAGTGATAGAGTGGTGTGTGGCAAGGGTCTCAAAAATGACAGTTTAGAGTAATGGGGTTGTGTGTATCTCAGGTTTAAGTCTCAGTGTTTCATTTGAATACTCAAGTTCAGTCTTTTTCAGGTATTTCCTACTAAACTAACATACATTTCATCTCAAGAATAGCTCAATATACATTAACTGACAGTGTAAAACCAACTGAAATAAAGTCATTGATACATAAACTTTATTTCTTTAAAACTCAACCCTATCTCAGGTTTTTTTTTAAAACAATCTAAACTCTGGAAACAGGGACTGAACTCAGTGTTCAGTTTTAACCCAGTTCATCCTATATCAGATTTTGTGATATAAAAACAGTGAACAATCCTAGGAGCTATCAGTTTTCCTTGTTAACCTGAATTCTAAATCAATTTCAGGTTTCACAATCAAACCAAAATCCTAGTGAACTCGAATCTCAGGAAATGAGTATGAATCAAAATCAACATTCACACAAAAAAAACTCAACTCAACACACAAAATCTCAGTTAACAGGTTCAAGGAGTTCTAAGTTAACAAGTTCAGTCAGGTTTACAGTGTTCACATATCAACCAAATTCGAAACCATAACAAGAACCCCTTAACACAAATTCAACTAACATTTAAACAACTAACAATATATATAGGAATAACACATGGAATTGAAACATAAAAAAAATAGTTTTAAACAAGGACTTAAAGTTCAGGATTTTCAAGTTCCTGATACTGTTATCAGTTCACAACATTTCAACCCAGGTATCAGTCAATACATAATTTCGAACCCAATCAATTCGAAAAACCCAAGATAAATCGAGACAGAGGTGAGGTACATATACTCGTGTCAGGGGGGGTTGTTCTCGTGTCCAAAAACTGGACACGAACGTGTCCTAACAAAAAGAACACACACAGACACTTAAAACGTGCAGGCAGTCTCGTGCACGCGTGTGAGCCGGGCTAGGACACGACACATGACACGAGACACCACATGGTCGTGTCTAGGTGTTCGCCAACTATAGGACTACGTGCACAAGTACCAGAAACGTATCCAAGTGACTCGTGTCCAAAGTTTTTACAGCGTATCAGTGTCGATTTTTTGACTGTGCGCGCAAGGCTCGATTCAGTGCACACGCAATTTTTGGGCATGGTGTCAGTCATTGCCTGTTCGTGTCGATAAATTTTCGTGTCATAATATTCAGTGCCATGTCCGCTAGGAGTGTCGAGCAGCAGGGCAGCCGCACGAGCCCCGTACTGTGTCTCGTGCTGCGTGTCCGAGCCCAATAACTGTGTCCAATCCTACCTAAAATCGACTCAGTCAATTACAAATCAATTCTCCACCTATTAGGCTACCCAAAACTGAAATTAGATTTGAAATTGGTTAAAATTCAATCCATTGAGACATTTCACCAAACACCTATCATACACTATGACACGTGTCCGATACAGACACCAAACGGACACGAAACCCACTCAAATTCGGGGTACAGCCAGGGGGCACCTAAACCTAGCCTAATATGCAAAGAAATTAAAATAATAATGCAATTTAAAGGGTTTTACCTATAGGTACAATTTCCAAGAAAAGGCTTGAAATGGGGGGTGTTCTTCTTGATGGCCAAATACTCCAAATGAGCCCAAAGCTGAGATTAACCTCCAGAATTATAAAATATACAGAAATTAGAACCTATTACAAAAGACTAGGATTAAAAAGGAATTAAAATGGATTTATGGGGATTTTTGGAAGGGGGACAATACCTTTTCTTTTCTCCAAGTTGTTGGAATGAAAAAAAAGAGGCAAGCCCTAATGAATAAGTGTTTAAATAGGATGGGGATCCCTATGTGGCTAGTCATTTAGGGTTTAGTTAGGGTTAGGGCTTCTAGTTATGGGCCATGGGCCAAGTCATAAGTCATTGAGTCATGAAATCATAAGTCATTCCATTAAACCATAAATCATGAAATGATTTCACTCAGACTAATCCTCATATTCCAAAATTAGTCTCTAATGACTAAAAGTAGGTTAACCCAAGTTAGACTAGGGTTACCATAGCTAAGGTTAAGTTCTAGGCTAGTCCACTAGGTCTCAACAAGTCAAAGTCAACTAGAATTCACTAATTCATTAAATCACCAAATAATTCAAATAAGTCAAAATAACCCAATTACCCCTAGGCTAAAAATGATAATTAAATCGTCCTAATGACATGGTTAGGCTCTAGGTCATGCAGTCACTTGGATTTCACTGACAGCACATCAAAATCACAAGTCATGACTCAAAGCAGTTTTTAAATAGTTTTAAAAATTATTAAAAATCACCAAAAATCATAATGTGAATTAAATATCAATAATAATTATTATAATTACAAAATTTCAAAAATACGCTCATCTGGAAAACTGGGTGTTACAATCCTACTCCCCTTAGAAAAATTTCGTGCTCGAAATTAAAATGGTCGCACCCCTTCTAGGTCAAACCCAAACAATCAAGGTCAAGAGATAATCATACAAACAAAATCTTACTGGTCATGATTCCACAGTCTCGTATAGGGTAGCTACACTTTCTAGCAATCACAAACAATATCCTAGCAGGTACTAAGAGAATCACACAGGAAAGTGGAGAAAAAGAATGAGAAGGACAAACCTGCTAACCCATCACCTGCAGCGTCGGTCTCCTCGACCGCCATCGCAAAAGCTCTACCCCTCTGGTGCTGAGCTACAGGTGGCCTAGCTCCCTCATAAGGAGGTGCAGTGGGACAATCTATCATCTTGTGAGCACCAGACCCACAGAATAGACAAACCTTCAGCCTCCTCCTACAAGACTCCCAAACATGCCCTGCCTTCCTGCAGTAGGCACAAGTCAGCATCTCGCGGTCCTGTCCTCTATGCTGATGATGTGCCTGCTGCACTCTCACTGGTGCCTATGCCTGCTGAATCTGCACGTGAGGCCTCTTGGCCTGACCTCCGCTGCTGCTACCACCCTGGGAGTCCCGACCCCTCTTCAGCTTCAACCCTAGGTCGTCCTCCGCAGCCATAGCCCCAGAAAATATCTCCACGTAGGTAGCGTTATGGTCGCTCTTAGTCAGCGACCGAACCTCTCTAATCAAGCCTCGGCGGAACTTTCTCGCATTCGTCTTCTCAGTCAAGTCATCTATGAACCGGGCCAATCTACAAAACTCCCCAGCATACTCAGCTACTAACTGGTTCCCCTGAACCAGGCTCTCAAACTGTGCCTCTATACCTCCCAACATCAGGAAAGAACTGCTCCTTAAATAGCTCCTTGAACTGGGCCCAAGTCTGACCCTCAACTCCCACCCTGGGATCTGTTCGGTACCACACACGGGCTAAGTCCTGCATCTGACTGCCCGTCGCCTCGATATGGAGTCGATCTGGTATCTCTGCCAACCTGAATATCTCCTCGATATGCTCTATCCAATCGTCTGCATAATGGATGCCCTCAGTGCCCAGGAACTCTCTAAGATGCATCTTCTGAAAGTCCTGGATATCCTTCTCCTTCCGGTAAGGCTGCTGCTGCTCCCCCCGAGCAGTCACCATCTCTACTGTAGTACGAACCAGCTGGTGGGCCTCGTCAATCCCCTGACGATAATCGGCAGTCTGCCGCTGCTGCTGCTGCTGCTGGTGAGACGCTAGAATCCTCTCCACGAAAGAAAATAGATGAGCAGCATCTACCATCCCCGCAGGTGGAGCCTGCTGCGGTAGAAGAATCTCGGGAAGCACCGGACTCTGCCTCCCAGCTAGTGGAGGTGCTCCTCCGAAAGCTGCTGAGACACCCACCCCAGCTGGCATGACTGGGGCTGTGGTACCGGAAGCTGGCTGCTGAAGGTGAGAGGTGGCAGACCCCTCTGCAGTGGCTACTGTACCAAAGCGATGTGATCGTGTCTCCACCATCCTGAAGACAGATCAAAAAAGAAGTCAATACTGAGCAGGAATCGATAAAATCAAAGGAGGACAGTTTATTGCAAAGAAGACAAGTCAGTACGATATGTAGATGGCATGAATTGAAGCAGAATTTTCCTAACTGTGATTGAGTACCTCTCCGTTAAAGCCTATCTCTCAATCTTATCGCAGGCTCGCAACAGTACAACTAAGTCGCCGTACTACCACGATATCGCACTAATACGACTCTCGACCTGCATGGGCCACCACTAAAAATGTGTCACGACCCGCACCCACTGTGAGGGTACGAATACGTAACGATGCCCAGCCTATGCCGCAGTGTCGGCGGTAGAACGATGTCCTAGGTTACTATCTAACCAGAAACTCACGCAATTATATTGTACTCAACATGATCAACTCCGAACGAAGGATAAGTATAAGATATTGAACTCAATCACAGTCTAAGCATGATAAGATAAACACAGAAGAATTAAACTAAGAATAGAAGAACAACTACTAAAATAATAACAACTTTCAACAAATCTTAAATACTACACAAGTCTCAGAACTTCTACAACAAGTTCAACATGGAACAGATGATAATCTACTATACTAAATTCCGATCACTCCTGAGTGTCGGGGCCAAAGGTAGTTATCCCGTCTCCGGGTCCATAATATGTAGGGCATGTATCCTCAGGGCAATCATCTGTAAAATTTTAACAGGTCCAGTCAGGACAGAAACGAGTACAACTCATCAAGAAATCCCAATTAAATGACAGAGAACTATAAAGCAGTTATAAACAGTTTTATTGATGAAATATAGCAGTTTGTATATAGGTGATGGTATAGAGGAACAGTTAAGATACAAGGAAAGTAAAGTAACTAAAACAAGAGAAGAATGATGGCAATGAAGACTGTAAAATAAATCTAGCTGAACTAAGGTAACATAATAAGTCCAAACGTAACAAGTGCAAAACCTAAGTAAATCCAGATAACATAAATCTGATACCAGGTGATTCCAGTACAAGATGAGTCCGGTATGAGGTGAGTCCAGTTGGTGATCAAAGGTTCCAGGGTGAGTCCAGCCTATACTCTAACAGTGTGTTTTAAAATATCGGGATCGACATGTGAACGGCTGTAGGTAATACGGCACATCACACACCTGGCCGGGTGTGAGATGGCTATCATTCCAGTATAATTCCAAGGGAGTGGTTCCAGTATTTGGGTATGTTCACATGTCTACTCCAATATTTCCCCGCCCACAAGTACAAGTGAATCCAGAAAACGACACGAGAAATCGAGATGAGTCCAGCCAAACATAATGATAACAGCAAAAGATTCCAGGGTGATTCCAGTAGGTGGTTCCAGTAGTAATTCCAGAAGGTGATGCCAGTAGTGGTTCCAGAAAATAGAGGCCAGACAGATGGTATGTGTGTCGCATACATGAATCCAGAAATATCCATACGTGTGGTATCAGAGAATCACAGAAAACTAAATAGAACTGAAATACAGTAACTGGCAAATAAATGAGAGAACTATCAGAGAATATACTCGTCTGATACTCTGAAAGAGTAATGTAATATCAGATGTCTGCACTGGAGTCACAATGTCCTAAATAAAGCAGTATGGGTTATAATGTGTTTAAAACAAGGTAAATAAAATCTACGATGCAATCTACATGATTTCTAGGCCAATCTAGGTCAAAGTCAACTCTAAGTCGAACCTGGTCAACTGTCTAGGTCAAACTAGGTCCAAGTCAAACTTGGTCAACTCTGGGTCAACCCAAGTCAACTACACCAGTCAACTAGGTCAATTGGTCACATCTAAACTCAATGTTGACTTTTGGTCAACTCCAGTCAACTATACTAGTCAAACAAGCCTAGCCAAGCCTAGCCAAGCCTAGTCTAGCACTCACACACAATCACAAAGCTAACACAAGCTACCAACACAAAAATACATATATACATATATGCACACAATGTATATAATTAACCATATAGGCTATTGTCTAGCATTCAATGTAGGGTACAAGTCATATATGCATATAGAGGGTGTAGTATTTAATGATGTGTGTATGTGTAATGTGTGGCAATATATAGGATGTGTGTGTGGGTATAGGTTAATAGTGACTATGGCATGCATTCATCTCATTCCCACATTACCTGACATATTTACATATATACACATGCTTAGATGAAAACCCCATTCAATACTACATACATGCCTATACTATACATTGCATAGATAACTTAAAGGTTACATGTCTAGCATACTTGCATCACTACAACAACCTATATCAAACATGTTTGCCCTTTACATATATACATTGATGCATACTCATACATCCATTACTTACATGCACTTATACACATATAGATACATACATAGGCTATTATTCATTTATTCATCCAAGCCATTCATTCATGTTCATTTGCATTTAACATCATTTACTTATATACCTACTTTACATCATGCTTGTATTAAATTTGGCCTACCCACATTACCTTTCATTACACAACCTACATGCTTGCATTCATCCATTTCTTCTTGCATTGCATATGCATACATATCTCATTAATGCATATATTATGTGTAGCATAACTCATGTGCCCTGAGTTAAAGTGATAGAGTGGTGTGTGGCAAGGGTCTCAAAAATGACAGTTTAGAGTAATGGGGCTGTGTGTATCTCAGGTTTAAGTCTCAGTGTTTCATTTGAATACTCAAGTTCAGTCTTTTTCAGGTATTTCCTACTAAACTAACATACATTTTATCTCAAGAATAGGCTCAATATACATTAACTGACAGTGTAAAACCAACTGAAATAAGTCATTGATACATAAACTTAATTTCTTCAAAACTCAACCCTATCTCAGGTTTTTTTTTTTTAAACAATCTAAACTCTGGAAACAGGGACTGAACTCAGTGTTCAGTTTTAACCCAGTTCATCCTATATCAGATTTTGTGATATAAAAACAGTGAACAATCCTAGGAGCTATCAGTTTTCCTTGTTAACCTGAATTCTAAATCAATTTCAGGTTTCACAATCAAACCAAAATCCTAGTGAACTCGAATCTCAGGAAATGAGTATGAATCAAAATCAACATTCACACAAAAAAAACTCAACTCAACACACGAAATCTCAGTTAACAGGTTCAAGGAGTTCTCAGTTAACAGGTTCAGTCAGGTTTACAGTGTTCACATATCAACCAAATTCGAAACCATAACAAGAACCCCTTAACACAAATTCAACTAACACTTAAACAACTAACAATATATATAGGAATAACACATGGAATTGAAACATAAAAAAAACAGTTTTAAACAAGGACTTAAAGTTCAGGATTTTCAAGTTCCTGATACTGTTATCAGTTCACAACATTTCAACCCAGGTATCAGTCAATACATAATTTTGAACCCAATCAATTCGAAAAACCCAAGATAAATCGAGACAGAGGTGAGGTACATATACTTGTGTCAGGGGGGGTTGTTCTCGTGTCCAAAAACTGGACACAAACGTGTCCTAACAAAAAGAACACACACAGACACTTAAAACGTGCAGGCAGCCTCGTGCACGCATGTGAGCCGGGCTAGGACACGACACACGACACGAGACACCATGTGGTCATGTCTAGGTGTTCGCCAACTATAGGACTACATGCACAAGTGCCTGAAACATGTCCAAGTGACTCATGTCCAAAGTTTTTACAGCGTATCAGTGTCGATTTTTTGATTGTGCGCGCAAGGCTCGATTCAGTGCACACGCGATTTCTCCGTGCACACTGATCGAAAGCTCACGAAATCTCTTGGGCATGGTGTCAGTCATTGCTCGCTCGTGTCCATAAATTTTTGTGTCATAATATTCAGTGTCGTGTCTGCTAGGAGTGTCGAGCAGCATGGCAGCCGCACGATCCCCGTGCGGTATCTCGTGCTGCGTGTCCAAGCCCAATAACTGTATCCAAACCTACCTAAAATCGACTCAGTCAATTACAAATCAATTCCCCACCTATTAGGCTACCCAAAACTGAAATTAGATTTGAAATTGGTTAAAATTCAATCCATTGAGACATTTCACCAAACATCTATCATACACTATGACACGTGTCCGATACGGACACCAAACAGACACGAAACCCACTCAAATTCGGGGTACATCTAGGGGGAACCTAAACCTAGCCTAATATGCAAAGAAATCAAAATAATAATATAATTTAAAGGGTTTTACCTATAGGTGCAATTTTCAAGAAAATGCTTCAAATGGGGGGTGTTCTTCTTGATGGCCAAATGCTCCAAATGAGCCCAAAGCTGAGATTAACCTCCAAAATTATAAAATATACAGAAATTAGAACCTATTGCAAAAGACTAGGATTAAAAAGGAATTAAAATGGATTTATGGGAATTTTTGGAAGGGGGACAATACCTTTTCTTTTCTCCAAGTGTTGGAATAAAAAAAAAGAGGCTAGCCCTAATAAATAAGTGTTTAAATAGGGTGGGGATCCCTATGTGGCTGGTCATTTAGGGTTTAGCTAGGGTTAGGGCTTCTAGTTATGGGCCATGGGCCAAGTCATAAGTCATTGAGTCATGAAATCATAAGTCATTCCATTAAACCATAAATCATGAAATGATTTCACTCAAACTAATCCTCATATTCCAAAATTAGTCTCTAATGACTAAAAGTAGGTTAACCTAAGTTAGACTAGGGTTACCATAGCTAGGGTTAGGTTCTAGGCTAGTCTACTAGGTCTCAACAAGTCAAAGTCAACTAGAATTCACCAATTCATTAAATCACCAAATAATTCAAATAAGTCAAAATTACCCAATTACCCCTAGGCTAAAAATGATAATTAAATCATCCTAATGATATGGTTAGGCTCTAGGTCATGCAGTCACTAGGGTTTCACTGACAGCAGATCAAAATCACAAGTCATGACTCAAAGCAGTTTTTAAATAGTTTAAAAAATTATTAAAAATTACCAAAAATCATAATATGAATTAAATATCAATAATAATTATTATAATTTCAAAATTTCAAAAATACCCTCATCTGGAAAACTGGGTGTTACAGCTGAGTCCGAGATTCGTTGGGCCGTTCGAAATACTCGAGCGGGTCGCCCAGTGGCCTATAAATTTGCCCTACCGCCGACGCTTGAAGGTGTGCACAATATTTTCCACGTCTTCCAGCTGCGAAAGTACGTACACGACCCTAGCCACGTGGTAGATTTTGGCCAGCTGGAGCTAAAGTCCGACTTATCCTATGTTGAAGAGCTAGTTCAAATCTTAGAACAAAAGGATAAGCTGCTGCAAAATCGGGCGATCCCTCTCGTTCGCGTACTCTGGAGGAACCATGCGACAGAAGAGTCGACATTAGAAATCGAGTCAGAGATGAAGGAAAAGTTTTCTTCATTGTTTTCATAGAGGTAGGTTCTGTTCATAAGTTTCGAGGATGAAACTTTTTCTTAGTTGGTTATGGTGTAGTGCCCCATCCCTACATCGTGCCCCGTTGTTCATCCACAGGGTGCGCGAGAAAGGAACACTGTCGCTATCGACTCGGTCGTGACCGATAGGTCGGGATCGATCGAATCGATCAAACGGGAACGGTTGAATTAAGATCCATTCCCCATTATGAAATGGCTTCTTCGGAACCAAGTCCCATATTCAGCGGGTTGCGCCTCAAGGATTGACTCTGCGGCTGAGTCGGGAGAGACCTCCCGTTGCTCTGTTTTTTATGCCGCTTGCGTTGGTTTTGGCTTTATTTTCTGAATGCATTTTTGTGAATGTTTTCGATAGTTTTCATGGCTTACTTTTCGAACTTCGCATTCGTATCGAATTTCCTTGAATAACACAGTGTTCTAATCGGTTGCTTGTGCGATTTTAGGTGATCGCGTAGGCAACGTCTAGCGCGGCCAACCAGTTTCTTGCCTCAAGTAAATACTAAGGTGAGTGGCTGACCCTCCTTCCTTTGACCCTCTTCTCTAATACATTATCGATACTAGACATGTGCTACGCTAGATGTAATGCAATGACATGAATGATATTCCGATGAATGGTCACACGACGTCCCATGAACACGAACTATACAGATGCTTGTCATATAATATTATCGTGCTTGTAATTATCAAATCATATAGAACCGTGCTAAGGAAGGATGAATCGATTAAATGAATGTCGTAACGATACTATAAGATGTGCCTTCAAATAATAAATTAACTTAGCACGGTCATGGATAACTTGTCGACAAGGGCGATTGTTTCTTCGCACAGTATCTCGAGGCCACGGGACCGTTCCGACGAAGAAAGAAACACGGATAGCTATGCCGGATGCATGCCACGGTAGGCAGTAGCTTTCAACGGGGCTCGCTACCGGCGCTGAAGGACCACTGTCTACCAAGCTATATGTCCAGAATGGCTTGTCGTGCCAGTGACCTTCACGAATGCACTCTATTACTTTCCTTATTATCAACATGACAGAGAAGAACATGGTAAGTTATGCTACAACGGCGCACTCTGCCGGGGGTAAGATCTATCGTCGTTATACGGTTGTGCCTTCAATATAAGTTTGAATTGAGTATGATGGTTAGAAACTTTACTAAATATTTGCATGCACGCTCCCTTAAATTCTTCAACAAATGAGAGCACGGGATTTAAATTGCCATGCACCAGCACAAAGTATAAAGTGCTGACCCTCGCTCTCAACAGGTACTCGGAACCAGGATAGCGTGCCAAGGAACTGAAGGCGACGCTCCTTTCTTTTGAAGCCTTGCTAGCGCGAAGGCTAACTCCGTAACATTTTGAAGACTCCAACCCAACTGCATCATGAGTCACAAAATCTCGCCGATCTCAGGTCTTAAAGAGTCATTTTGATGTTTGTAAAAGAGGATGTAAATGTATGGAATGACTATCTCATCGATGTCGGTTGTAAGCCGAGAGGCCTCTTTTGTAATTGAGTCCGTAACCTAACTTATTATCAATGAAAATGCAGGTTGCCTTTTCTATATGAATGTGTTCAATTTCTCTGCGTACTCTTCTATATGATGTTGTTTCGGATAACCTTATGAACTGCCTTGTGCAAGCGCAACTTAGGCTTGCACGGCATCACGCCCAGGGGACGACTATCGATTCTACCGAATCGGGGCGTGACATAAGCTCCTACATAATTATTTTCCTTTGCAACATATATAAGTTCGTCTGTACATGTCTAGCATTCTGAGCATATTTGAGGGACCAACAATCATTCATTTCTTTGAAACATGATAGCAGTTTTTTCCAGATTAAGCATAAAAATTCTTTCTTTGCAAGTATACAAATTCAAGACATATGAGAAATCTCTTTTCTCTTCTTATTAAACATGGCAATAGTTCTCTCTTTTGAGACAATATCTCTAACTTTTAACAAGGCATGCATCTCATTTGATTTAACATAGCAAAAGTTCCTTTCTTTTTATCAGGCAACACTCTTCTTTTAGCATACAGGCATCAGTTTGTTTCTTATTAGCAAGCAACAGTTCTACTTCTTAGCATGTAGATTATCTATTTTCTCGTATTAGCATAGCAACATGTGGATTCTCTTAAATCATACTCAATGATTTACCATCTTGTTATTAACAATAACATTCAATCAAGAACTCAGATTCTTATTAGGCATAAGCGAATCAACAAATGAGACTTCGTCCACTCACCTAGATTAATCGTCTTCTGTTGTAGAGCCAGCAATCTGATCTCTCCGTTTATCTAGTGCCTTCGCAGAGCGGGGCACTACAATTATGAGTGGTTCAATTTTATATGGTTTTAAATAGCGTCTTTTGAATCAGTCCAATAACTCATACTTGGTAGTTCATTGACGAGGTTTTTAAAAGAACGTAATTATATATATATCCATATAGAAACAAAAGTTATTTCAAAACAAAATTATATCATTGACTATTATCAAGTCTCAATAAGAAAATATTGTCACTCTCAATTAAATGTTATGTAATTAGGAATTCACGACCAAAACAAAGACGAGAAAAAAAATGTATTAGACTATTTTAGATTAGTTGCTTTAATTATTATTTTTTAGTGGGAATATAAATGAAAAAAAATTAAAAATTCTCAAAATCCACCAATTTGGACTGTTTATAAAGACACCAAAAATTACACTATACTCTTTCTGGAGGTTCTTGAGCCGACCAAAATTAGTGCCTTAGAAATTTACCAATATTTTAAAGACTTCATAAACAATTGGCTCAAAAAATCCACAAAATTGGTGACATTGCCAAGCAGACCCGCAGGTTTAGTTGAAGGAGACAACCTTGAAAAAATATTCTACGTTGATGGTTCATCGGGTTCAGAACATGTTGTCCCTTTGAGCAAAATCTTCATATCTGAGTGATAGCACGATCTTTGTTACCATGTCATGGAACACTTACTCTTTTTTGGATTCCTTCGGCTCAATTGCTTCGGTGGTACTCCAAGTTATACCCTATTAACAATAAAGTACCTAATGTATTATTCTTTACTTAAAAGTAACACACGTTATAATTAAAGTGTATCACAGTCCCTGTACCAACTTTCCGTCAAGTTGCTAACGGAAATGGGCTCAATTACTTTGGTGGTACTCCAAGTTATACCCTATTAACAATAAAGTACCTAATGTAATCACAACCGCAATTTTTTCTCTACACGTATTGAAGAAAGAAATTACAATTGTAAGTTACACATTAATAGCAAAAAAAATAATTAATTTATATTAATGTACAAAGAAAAGTATGTTTCACTTACACTAGTAGATAATGGACAACAGTAGAATTTTTGACCTAAGCTCCTAGGCACCTTTGATGTTCGTATTTTGCAAAATCCGGCTTCGCAACGACATAACCGAAGTTCATCAGTCCAACACCAAAAATCACATCCTACCTCCTTTGCACATTTTAAAAATTGGCGACCACGATTCCAAGGTGTATTTGCAGTGAATAATTTGCACAGAGAAGTTCCTTCGCAATAACATGAGATCTTCGCAAGATCCCATTCCATTTCACTTGCTTCATTTGCTGCAATTTTGTCAGCATAAACATTTTTAAGATCGGCTCTTCTTTTATTTTAGGGTTTCCACAATAAATTATTGCATGGTTTACACAATAAATTACTTTAGGATTTCCATAATAATAACAACTGGTTAGGGTTTTCCTCTAATGTTGCTCTACTCTACTTCGAGGTTTTTCAAATTTTAGTGTTTTGGTAATAAAGAGAAACAAAGTGAGATTCAAAAATGACGGAAAGTTGATACATGGACTGTAATACACCTTAATTATAACGTGTGTTACTTTTAAGTAAGGAATAATACATTAGGTACTTTATTGTTAATAGGGTATAACTTGGAGTACCACCGAAGTAATTGAGCCCATTTCCGTTAGCAACTTGACGAAAAGTTGGTACAGGGACTGTGATACACCTTATTTATAACATGTGTTACTTTTAAGTAAGGAATAATACATTAGGTATTTTATTGTTAATAGGGTATAACTTGGAGTACCATCGAAGCAATTGAGCCGATTCCTTCCTATTACCGCTACATTGATAATAATAGTTGTCATCTAATCGATTTTCGTCATAACAAATATCATTCATCCCATAATCGACATATCATGTTTGACATCTTCCAAATCTTCATAATTTTGTCAGTTAGTTGGCTTGTCACTGCAATAATCGTCATCACGACCCCTCACGAAAGATCATCGAACTCCTTCTTGCTCGTGTTAAACGAATTAACATGATTCCTCTATTGACAATTATCTCGTGCCGGTGTGCAACCCTCTCGTGGAGGTCGATGACGTTGCTCACATGCACATCATTTATGGATCTCGATCTGGTTTTCTCAACTTTTTCTTGAAAGGCTCACTCGTTCAACTCATCGGACACGTAGATTCAGTCCCGCAAAGAGAGATTGGACAGAATGCTGCAAATTGGCCTTAAACCCCCTACACTTCCTTATGAAGAAGTTGGGTATCATCACCGTCATTGGTTCCAACATACTTCTTGACATGCTTGAGGTTCTAATATCATGTGGTACATCACGAAAATGTTGATTGTTGAAAACCATCAACCCTGGATAACGAGTACTTGCACCTCATTTTTCAAAGACGAAAATTAAATAGATAAACTTCCAAGGAATAATTCATTAATCAAAATACAATTGCTTTTTTCGAAAAAGTCCTATTTATAAGAATGAACCTAACTTAAATCTTAAGAAACTAAACTTAATCAAACTAGAAAGAAAAATGATATTGTCCCTCCAAAATATCTCTCAAAAGTATTCCTCCTTATGTGGAAGCTTATGAGTTGTCTGATATGGCAGTTGACATGACAGGTGACAACACAAATTTTAAAATTTAGATTAACAGTAAAATTAATATTAAAATCAAAACTAACATTAAAATTAAAGATTAACATTAAAATTTACATTAACATTAGCATTAATATTAAAAGAATTTGGTAATTAATTTTTTGGCTTAGAATTTACCATGTCAGTATCCACTTAAGGAGAGAGAGTTTGGAGAGACATTTTGGAAGTGCGAATAACATTATTCAGTAAAAAAATAAAATAAAATGAAAGTATAAATTTTAATTACAAAATCACAACCAAACCTTTCCAAAAAATTCGTCCAAATAATATTCTAAAAGTTGGGCAAATTTTTGATTAAAATTTACCAAAATCAGCCAAAGAAAAGAAGACTTGTAGGTTCATCCATTTCTGACTCACGTCATTATCAAAGTCATTTGCTGCTATTGAATTTACAATTTTGAAAACAGAGAACGAAAACAATTGCAACTAAATTTAGATCATAGTTGTTTGAATTCATATAAAAGACTCAAATTTCTCAATGAAATGCTTGCTCCAAGAACTTGAAACATATGCAACAAAAATATATATTATATGTTTTACACCTAGTTAAATTAAACATATTTTGACATATACAAGGTCCGGAAAAAGATACTTATGGAACATACACTTCTTCTGGCACGCTAGTATGCACTCTGTACACTCGTGCGGCCAAGAACGCCGGAGGGGAAGGCCGGGAGAGGGAGAGGGAGAGGGAGAGGGAGGGGGGAGAAGTCGGCAGTCGGAGGTGGAGTTGACGGCAACGGCAACGGAGCAGCCACCGGAGGACACCGGAGCAGTAGGTAAGAGAGCGTCGGAGTCGGTGAGCAGTACGGTGGGGGTGGGGGCGAGGAAGGCTGCGGCAGCGGAGGAGGTTGGTGGCAGCAGTACTTTCTGACGTCCTCGGCCGCGCGCGTGACAAAGAGCATTTTCGATGGAACATAAAAGTTCCACACTACAAATAATACTGTCACAACTTTGTACAAACGAAACCTACAAAACAATCATCGACCTTCCGATACAGAACACGTAGACACGGTGGCCACAGAAGACGGGAACGACAATATATAATCGTCTAGCCATTCCGTTCTCTTGAGTGGCAGAATGCTCGGGCTCATGTAAGTCGGAGAGAGCTCAGGAAGGGCCGCACTGCCGTCCAAGTACTGCATCACTTGCCGCATGCTCGGCCTAGCCTCCGGCAACGGGTGCGAGCACAGCAGCCCGAGCGTCAGCACCAGCTCCACCTCCTCCGCCGGGTACTCCTCTCCCAATCTCGGGTCCCTCGTCGCGAGCACCGACCCCCTCTTCCAGTGCTCCAGCACCCAGTCCACCAGCACCAGATCACCTTCCGCCGCCGGCTCCACCGGCCTCCTCCCGCAAGCCACCTCGAGAAGGAACGCTCCGAAAGCGAACACGTCGGTCTTGGTCGTCGCCTTGCCCGTCCTGGCCGCCTCCGGGGCGAGATAGCCCATCGTTCCTACCACATGCGTAGTGTGCGGATCGGTCCCGTGGTCGTACAGTCTGGCGAGACCGAAATCTCCGAGCTTCCCGTTCATCTCGCCATCCAACAGAACGTTGCTCGCTTTGATGTCGCGGTGCACGACCACCCGCTCCCAGTCCTCGTGCAGGTACAGAAGGCCGGACGCGACGCCCTTGATGACTTGAAACCTTCTCGCCCAGTCGAGAGCAGGCTGGGTCGGATCGTGAAGAAGCTTGTCGAGGCTGCCGTTGGGCATGAAGTCGTACACCAGGAGCAGCTCGCCCTTGCGGCGGCAGTAGCCGAACAGCTGCACGACGTTCCGGTGCCGGAGCTGGCCGATGCTCACGATCTCGGCTACGAACTCCTTCATGCCCTGTCTTGATTCGTGGGAGACCCTCTTCACCGCCACTTCCATGTTGGATGTCGGCAGAACCCCTCGGTAGACCCTCCCAAATCCTCCCAGTCCCACGAGCTCCTCGTCTTTGAAGCCTCTGGTCGCGCGATAGAGGTCTCTGTACGAGAAATGGTGCGGCCCATACTCGTGCTCCCATTCCTCGACTAGCTCGGCGTACCTGTTTCTCCTCAGTAACAACAGGACGACGGCGGCGACGACCATCAGCACGACGCAGAACGAAGCTAGAGACCATATCACCAACCCCTTCCACTTCCGTTTGCTCTTGGTAATGTCAGAACGCGGCGGCAGCGGAGGAAGCTTGGAGTAATCGAGAGGTTCGGCCACCCCGTCCATCTTGAAGCTCCAGCCGAGGACGTAGTGGGAAGTCCGAATCGAACCGGTCGACGAGGAGAACCCGACGTACATCGAATCGAGCAGGACGGCCGAGAGATCGACAGTGGACGACAGCAGAGGCCGGCTCGGCTTGGGCGTCCGGAGAGGAGACAGCGTGACGTTCAACCGCATATCCTCACCGCCGAAATCTATCCAGACCTGCATGGGCTGGCCGCTGTGGAGGGTCAAGTTCCTGAAGGAGCCACTGTCGTAGTAACCTGCGGTGTGCGAATAGACGGACCTCAAGCTGTTGACGTCGACCCCGACATGGTTGTCGTCGATGTCTTGGAACTCGGAGCTCTGGATCGTGTCGAGCTCGACGGCGAAGACGTGGTTGGAAGAGTTGCCGTTGTTGTTGGAATTGAAGAGGCCCAGGTACTGGCCCGCGAGGGCGGCGGAGAAGTCGGTGGTGGGGGAGAGGAGGAAGGCGATGCCGTGGCCGCTGAAGTCCGGGTAGGCGGAGACTATGGCGAACGCGAAGGTGGTGGAGAAGGAGCGAGGCCTGCCGGCGCGGGACTTGAAGGGGAGGGGGGCGGGATGGAAGGCGTGGCCCTTCATCACCTTGGTGGTGTTTGTCAATTGAAGGAGGCCGTCGGACGTGATCGAGGCGAGGCCGTCAAGGCTCAGATTGGCGCCGGCGAAGCCGTTGAAGGTGAAGCCGTCGTTGCTACAAGTAGCAAACGTTTGGAAGCTGGAGATGATCAGCAAAGTCCCTAGGAAAATTGACGGGAGCAATAGTTTCTGCATGTTTGGCCAGAAGAACATCTAGTATTTTTTTTTTTCCTCAAATCATCATAATAGGAGGTTCTATAGAGCTAATTAAGAAAGGCTGAATCCAACCGTATAACTAAAAATTGAATAACCAAAATCGAAACCAAATTGAAATGGCCCATAACCAAATTAAATCGAACCGAATTAAATTGGATTAATTTTCTGTTTATTCGATTTTTTGGTTTATTTATAATTTTTTTGTTTATATATATATATATATATATATATATATATATATATATATATATATATATATATATAGTCCATTTGATCCTACCATATGAAAAAAAAAAAAAAAAAAAATATATATATATATATATATATATATATATATATATATATATATATATATATATATATATATAATTTTGATCCAAACCGAAAATGAAACCAAAAACAGAAATCGAATAAAAAAAATTAATATTTTTAATATCGAAAGCGAACCGAATTTTTTTTAAACCGAATCGAATCTCTTATTCATTCGGTTCGGTTTGATTTTCGGTCCAAAACTAAATAATGCTGGTCCCTAGAAGATCACAGGAACACATGATCTTTTGGCAGGAAAGAAACGTCTCCTTCGGCAAAATAAAAGTTCAAATCAACAAGAAATTGGACTAAACCACGACGGCTAGCATGGTTGACAAAGACATGTAACAAACGTAAGACCAAGCTCTGGACACGAAGAAGAATTGTGCTGATCTGGTTATAAAATGAAGACTCTTGGAAGACGGGAGAGGGGAGGTCTCCATCTCAAGAAGCGTAGACTTATAGATTTTGTTGAGATACTTTTCTGAACTTCACCGAAAAATTTTTATTTTTAAATATAATAATATATTTTTAACTTTATATATATATAATTATATTAAAATTAACAAGGATAAATATATAGATTATATAATTTTTTACTAACATTATTACCAACTTGTAAGAGTGCTGCTGCTGCTTCTGTATTAGGGGTTGAGGAAGAAGAAAATGACCAAGTAAAGCCAGAGTGCTTCAACATCTTCATATTAATTTAAGCCGAGCAATTGTAATCGGCTTAATGTATCTGTAACGATGAGAACAAACCACCAAACAAATTGCATCTTACCTGTCCGCTCGTGTAGACACTTTCTTCTTTTCTAGTCCGTGAACTTGAAAGTGCTTGCTGGTTACATGTGAAGTTGATAGAAGGTCAACAAACTGTTGATTCTTTTTATATCTCACTTGGTTCGCAGAATCATAAAAATAAAATATTTTCATATGTTTGGATGTCAATAAAATTTAGGAAGAAAGAGAAGTGATTCTCAATAAAAAGAAATTAGAGAGAAAAAAATAGTTCCATCCATTCAAACAAGAATTCACTTTTGGGTGTGGCTATCCGCATCCCATGATCTACTAAGCACACCTCATTAAAAAAAATTCCTATCCTACCCTTCCCCTTCCCCTCCCCCTCCCCCTGCTCCAACCCCGCGGCTCCCTGGCAAGATTTCGACAAAAATGTCGAAATTGACTCGCCGTTGCACGGGCGGCTGCCGGGAATGGCCGGTGTGATACGCGATGGTGCGCCAGGGTGGGGGGGAGGGGGTCGCCGTCGTACGGCAACCGAAGGCATGGCCGCGCGTGGGCGGCACCTGCACAGCAGCAGCGGCTGCAGCCGCGGCTGCTTGCGCGGGCTGCTGTGGCGCATGCCGGAGGCTCGCCGGGCAGCATGCGGGGGGTGCGCGGTAGCCAGAGGCGGAGGGAGGAGAGGGGGGTCGGAGGGGGGAGCGTGGTTGCGCACAGCCGCGCGGGAGGGGAGCGGGGGGAGGAGGAGGGAGGAGTTGGGGTCGGGGGAGTGGGGTGGGGGGGGGGGGGGGGGGGGGGGGGGGAGGGTGCAGGAGGAGGGGGAGGGTAGGATAAGAATTTTTATTTATATTATTATTTTTTATTTTTATGGTATTTGCTCAGTAGGTCATGGAATACGGATAGTCGCACCCATTCACTTTTACACTTTTATAAATTCACTTTTTTTTCCCAATTTATTTTGATATTTTTAAACACAGAAAAAATAGTTAAAAATTATAACTTTGGAAAAGAAAGAAAATACCAAGAAATTAATTTTTTTCCTTCTGCCAACCAAACGACTCATTGGACAAACACATAAGGTTCCCTGGTGCTGCTGCATCGTTCATTAGTTTGCTTGGTGCATCTGCATTCTGTTCGGCTCGAGTCAAAGCAGAATTCTGTGCAGGTCAAGGCCAGGAATGAAATCTTCCTGTAGCGATTGTCGTCATATTTTTCTTTGGAATACGAGAGACGTCTCGTTCTCGATCGTGTCTTTGCTTGTTCAAGAATCAAGTGGCAACAATGTGTTGCACACTGTTCCCTAGACTGACTTGGCCACGCAACAGGAACATTTTCGGACGCTCCCATACTTGGTGATTCACGTACGCATCCGAGTTGAGTTGTGCACTTAACAGATGAGTACAGATCGGCGTACATTTAGTAGGAGTTTCGTCTGATAGATGAGTATATGACGCAACATTAATTTGTCTGGCCTCGACCAAGTCAAAAGCGGAGCAACCCCAATGACGTCAAGAACAACAGACGAAATTAAATTGTTCTCATGGGGATATCTTCTGGATTCGTTGCTTTTGGACAAAGAACCAAACTGATGTTGAAGACGATATTTCTATAAATTTCACTCGGTAGTAGGTATGATAGTGGGCTGGACCATCAAGATCCCCGGTCATAATTTTTTCCAAACAATAGTTGCGCAGTAGACCTGGGCCCTAATCCACCCACCTCCAGGCTTTCAGCTGACCCGCAGTCTTTACGGGCTGGCTCAATTAGTTTAATTATTTAAGTGCCAACAATTTATGTAAATTGTTCAATCAAAATCCACCAAATATAATAAAAGATACGGGGTGCAACGGAGCCCATCAGAGTCCAGCTTTGCATGTTCAACCTCTGACTTCTAATTACGAGATCTTAACTATCAAATCTTTAAACCTTTTTACAACCTATTCTATCATTTGCTAACATGGTCCCTCCTGGTCCCACATCTTCCCTCTCCCCTACAATGGAGGCCGATCACGTGGCAAGTTGTAAAAGGGTTATAACCCTTTGGTTGTAGTCATAGCATTACTCTTATGAGATATCTCATATTATTCTCACTGATTCAACCAACCCCGTCCGGATATGGTACGCTCGCTTATAATTCAAAACTCGGCTAAATTATAAGAGCCGGACTTGAGCTCATGGGGGTCTGAGACGAACTTTTAAAATGTTACCCCATACATATTGTAAAAAAAAACACACACACTAGAACAAAAGTAAATTATTAGCTATCAGCACCAAAAAAATTGAACTATATACTAGGGGTGAGTATTCGGTTTATTCGGTTCCAACCGAACCGAATAACCGAAAATCGAATTGGACCGAAACCGAATAAGCAAAACCGAAACCGAACCGAATTGGTCAATAACCGAACCGAACCGAACCGAATTAATTCGGTTCGATTTTCGGTTTATTCGGTTTTTGGATTTATTTGTGTTTTTTTTGTTAATATATATAATAACTAAACATACCTAGATATATTTATTATATACCTATAGTATATACCTATAATTAATACCTCTATATATATATATATATATATATATATAAACTAAATTTTCTTATTCTATTTTCGGTTTTGGACCGAAACCCAAAACCGAATAAGAAAATTTAGTATTTTCAAAACCGAAACCGAACCGAATCTCTTATTCGGTTCGGTTTTCGGTTCAAAACCGAATAATGCTCACCCCTACTATATACCTCACATATGCAACTCTAACCTAGTAACCACTATACCATAATTGTTTTATATTATATGGGGCCCATAAACATAATTGTTTTGTCTAACATAGTAACAACTATATTTATATTTAAAATAATATTTTTTTGGCCCTCTGGATCCGTGAGCCATGGACGGTCGTCCTAGCTGCTTTGGCAAGTGCCGGCCCTGCAAATTATATAATCACCTCAATCTTATTCTGACTTGAGCTTCATAGTGGTATCCGGGATCTATCTCCATCTTTCTCATGTGTGTGCGTGTATGCAAGAAAGCAAGAATCGTGTACGCGGGGAAAGCAATGAGAAAAAATATAAGTTTTTTTTTGGCCATATGAAGGAGAAGGAATCCGTTGATCCAAATTATAGAGTTTTTTTTAGGATCATGGTGGTAAAAAAATATCATAATTTTTCTTTAATGTTCAATTTTTTTTTTAAAAAATGATAATTAGTTTATGGAATCGTTTTCATTGGAATTTGAACTCCATCCATAAGGATCATATGCCTCCACACTAACCACTTAGGATAGCAGTTTATTACTCCCTCGTGTTGCAGGTATGTCACATTGATAGGATCGTGTGACCGTCGTGGCTAAGTAGTGCTTGGATCGTGTAACCACAGATAGATTGGACGATCATGATGCGAGGTCCCTTGAGTTGTGGGAGCGGCTTAGAACGTGAGACTGATGTGGTTGTTATGCACGGATAGCATGGACCTGTGCCATAAGTTGGGTAGAACGTCGTGGCAAGGCAACTGACTTATCACGTGCCAGAATTCGGGCACCTTCTAGACTTTGTGGACCTGAATCTACGTCAGGTTTCATCTGGCCCTTGATATACCTCGGACCTCTTGGAGCATCACTTCTAAAAGTTTATTTTCACCCTTGAATGTAGGGGTAAGCAACAGTTCGACTTTATTTTCTGTTGGTTGTGGCATAGTGATAGCAATGAGGGTCTCGGTGGGGAAGGTATATGTTCGAATACCCCTTAATATTTGTCAAGCTGGAGAAAATGACACTTCAAAAAAAAAAATCGATTTGGTTCAAACCAAATCGAATATATAAAAATCGAAATAATCGAAAACTTTATTTTTCAAATCGAAAATCGAATTGCTTTTTTTTAAATCGAACAAAATCAAACCGAATAAATTCGGTTCGTTTTTTGGTCGGTTCGATTTTATGGACCAATGGATCGGACCTTCACATTTTAGCAAATGAGCCAATCTAAATAACAATATCTTCAGAAAAATAATATGACATTGTTACATTCATAAATTATTATAAATACAGAGAGGGGAAAAATATTAGTATATATAGATTGATAGCAGAGAGAGAACGTTCAAAAAAGTGGAGACAAGTGCCTACAGAGAATGGAAAGAGAGACTACCCTTAGATAAGATTAGTAAAAATATTACTATATGTAAATTGAGGGCAGTTTGGTAATTATTAAATCTAAATCGGTTTTCGATTCGATTAGTTACTCGGACAAAAAATCGTAAACCGAACCGATATTTCAAAATTTCAAATCTCCAAACCGAACCTATAACCGAAAAATCGAACCGATTGCCATAATTCGGTTTGGTTTGGCTTTCGGTTTCCAACTGATATATGCTCACCCCTACTTGAATGAAGTAATGACTCGTTTGGTTCACGGAATCATGTGGTTGTGAAAGAAAATTTATTACTTTTATATTTTTGTGTGTCAAAGAAATTGAAAAAAAAATAGGAGGAAAGTGGTTTCATCCAAGCAATGGTTCACTTCCCCAATTTTTTTGAAGTGTCATTTCTTCGGATCGACGAACAACGCTAAGGGAGAATTCGAACCGTGTCTATCCCCACGAGACCCTCCCGATGTATCCAACGGACTACATCTCCACTGAGACTTTTCCATCCTTAAGTATTTACTCTCTTTTTTTAAATTTTTTTGACATTTTCAAACACCGAAAAGAAAAATCGTTAAAAATTATAAGTTTTCAAAATAAAAAAGATTTTGACATAATGACATCTTTAAGTATTTACTCTCTTTTTTTCAATTTTTTTGACATCTCTTTTTTTCAATTTTCTTTCATTTCTATTCTGCAAACCAAACGATGCCTAAATGGGGAAAAAAAATTCAGTCACCTTATTCCAAAATTTTGACATAATGACTTCGGTGGTGGTGGTGGTGGGATAAATTAGTGTTCAATTGTTCTTTCTTCGAACAAAAGCACAGCATGAGAAATCTACCAAACACTATTATCACACGAGGAACACAATTAAACAAACTTTCTTACACCAAAACTCTATGCAACTCCCTATGCTTTCGAACTAGTATCATTCTCCCATAAAATTTGTATAACAATGTCAAAATCATCATCATCATCTCCCTCCCGAAAGAGACGACAAAGAGGCCACCGGAGACGGGAACGAAACGACATATTCGTCGAACCCTTCGCTCTGCAGGAACGACAAGATGCTGTAGCCCATGTTGACCGGAGAGAGATCCCGGAGGACGACGCCGTCGTCGTCCCCGTCCAAGAACTGCATCACCCGTCGCATGCTCGGCCTCGTTTCCGGCACGGGGTGCGAGCACAGCAGCCCGAGCTTCAGCACCATCTCCATCTCAGCAGCCAAACGCTCCTCGCCGCCGTCGTCGCGCAATCTCGGGTCCCTTGCTGCCAGCAGCGACCCCTCGCTCCACTTCTCCAGCACCTAGTCCACCAGAAGCAGCTGGTGTCCGTTGGGCTCCTGCACGACCGGCCTCCTTCCGCAGGCGACTTCGAGAAGGAACGCTCCGAAAGCGAACACGTCGGTCGCGGTGGTTGACCTCCCGGTCTTGGCCAGCTCCGGCGCGATGTAGCCCATCGTGCCCACTATGTGTTGGAAATTCCATTTATTGTCCATAAAAGATGAAAAGGAAAGAGAAGGGACTTTAGTCCCACATCGGAAAGAGAGAAAGGTTTGAGAGTGCTTAAATAGGTATGTGCACTCATGCGGAGTGTGCAACAACCAAAGGGTTGCTAGTGGGTGACCATTGGTTGTTATTTTATCTTCTTCATGAAAATGTAGGCAACACCGGCTCGGGCTCGGACGTAGAGGAGATAGTGGCAATAGAGGCGATAGTGGCGATAGTGTAGACGCACTTGTGCACTTAGGCAACGTGGCATCGGGCGTCACGAAACAACACGAATTTATCTATATATACTACAGATCTCTGAGTCTAAAATACACAGAATCTGAGTATTCATTCTCTCTTCCTCCTCTCTTCCAAAGTTTTCCAGAAATGTGTTCTTCCCTACGCCGGTGTCTCACAACGTCTGGTGAAACCTCCGGCAGAAGGCTGTCTTATCCTGGGTGTTCTGGCGTGCTGACTCCAAGACGTTACCGGAGTGCCCGAAACACTTTAAGGAAAGTGCTGCTAAATGCACGATTCAAGTCTCGACGACATTTTCAACTTCGCAGAACTCGTCAGTGAAGTACAATCAATTTCTAACAATCTTAAAGTGTTGCATATAATGGCGTCCGAGGCTGCAATTTCGAACATCAAAGTCATGAATCATGATCTAGTCAAACTGGATCGCTTCGACGGGACGAACTTCACACGCTGGCAGGACAAGATGATCTTCCTCCTGACGGCGCTGAAGATCTACTACGTCCTCGACCAAGATCTGCCACCTATTCCAGAACCCACACCAACAGATTCTGATGCAGTCAAGGCAGAACGCAAAAAGCACAAAGTGGACGAACTGTTGTGCCGTGGTCACATTCTGAATACCCTGTCGGATAGACTGTACGACCTCTATACAGAAAATCTTTCGGCGATTGACATCTGGAAGGCTCTGGATTTCAAATTCAGAACAGGAGAAGAAGGTACAAAGAAATTTCTTATATCAAAGTATTTTGATTTCAAAATGATTGATACAAAGCCTATACTCGCCCAAGTACATGAACTACAAGTTCTAGTCAATAAACCCAGGGCAATGAAGATAGAACTTCCGGAATCATTCCAAGTTGGTGCTATAATCACTAAATTGCCAGCATCTTGGAATAGTTATCGGAAGAAACTACTTCACAGCTCTGAGATTTCTCACTGGAACAGATTCAAAAATACCTTTGAATCGAAGAGGAATCGAAGGAAAGACAGAAATTCGAGAACAACGGAGTTTCTAAAGCTAACGCGGTGAGCGCGAAAGGCAAGAGGCCTGCAGGAAAGAAGAAATTTCTCGGTCCTAAGAAGGACCAACAAAAGTTCAAGAACTCCGGCAACGCCAAAGGACCCAAGACCGGCTATTTTGTATGTGGCAAAGCAGGACATTATGCCAGAGACTGTCGAGTTCGAAAGACCCAAAACAGCGAGGTAAATCTCACTGAGACAGATGACATAATTGCTACGGTGAGCAAACTCATGACGGTCAAAGGGAAGGCTCCAGGATGGTGGTACGATACTTGTGCTACCGTTCATGTTTCATACGACAAAGCAGCATTCAAGACCTATTCTGAAGTCAATGATGGACAAGAAGTTCAGATGGAAAATGAAGGACATTCAACGGTCGTGGGAACAGGTGATGTGGAAATCCAATTCACTTCCGGGAAGAAAGTAACTCTGACTAACGTACTTCACGTCCCGGATATGAGTAGGAACCTCGTCAGTGGAGTCTTGTTGGGTAAACCAGGAATAAAATCTGTCTTTGAGTCGGACAAATTAATTTTGACCCGTAATGGTGTATTTGTTGGAAAGGGATATACCGATGAGGGTATGATCAAACTTTGTATCATTGAAAATAATATCAATAAGTTTCTACTTCTGCTTACATGATTGAGTCCTCTACTTTATGGTATAGTATATTAGCGCATATAGGTATTAGCACTATGAAAAGATTAATTAAATCTGGATTAATTTCATACAATTCTGAAGACTTAGATAAGTGTAAAATTTGTGCAAAGTCCAAATGATTAAAAAATCTTTTCACAGTGTAGAGCATAATACCAACCTACTAGATTTAGTTCACTCTGATTTATGTGAATTTAATGGCACATTATCTCAAGGAGGTAATAAATACTTTATTACCTTCATTGATGATTGCTCTAGATTTACATATGTATATTTATTAAAGCATAAAGATGAAGCCTTTAATGCTTTTAAAATATACAAATCAGAGGTTGAAAATCAACTTGGTAGAAACATTAAAATACTTAGAAGTGATAGAGGTGGTGAATATTTTTCTTTTGAATTTAATACCTTCTGTGAAGAAAACGGTATTATTCATGAATGTTCTGCACCATGGACACCTCAACAGAACGGACTAACCGAAAGAAAAAATAGAATATATCAAGAAATGATAAATGCAATGCTAATGCATTCTGAATTATCATTTAGTTTGTGGGGAGAAGCTTTACTTACTGCATGTCATATAATGAACCGAATTCCTTTGAAGAAAACTGGTATTTCACCATATGAGATATGGAAAGGCCGTAAGCCTAATATCAGTTATTTTAGAGTATGGGAGTGCATAGCTTATTACAAAAACATGGATCCTAAAAGGCCAAATTAGGTCTCGTGGAATCAAAAGTGCTTTTTAGGTTATGCTGCGAATAGAAGGCATATAGACTTTTAAACTTAGAGTCTAACATTATTGTCGAATCCAGAGATGTGGAATTTTTCGAGAACCTTATTACTAAGAATAAGATTCTGAGATTCCTGCTAATGAAGATTCTCGTGAGGAGAGCTCTTCACGGTTAGTTGAAAAAAACCCGAGCTTCGGATCAGCAAGAGAGTTCGAAAGGCTAAGGATCTAGATTTTCAACTTATTTCCTTTTACTTAGTAGAAGAAATACAGAGAAATTTATTCGAAAGATTCCTATCATTCTTCAGGTGGAAGATGATCCTAAAACTTTTAAGGAAGCAATAGCTTCGCGGGACTCATTTTTTGGAAAGATGCTATCCAAGATGAGATGGATTCGATAATATATACCACACTTGGGAAATTGTCGATCTGCCCAAAGGGTCAAGACCTATTGGATGTAAGTGGGTGTTCAGAAAGTATCATAGTGATGGTACTTTAAACACCTACAAGGCTAGACTAGTAGCCAAAGATTTCGACAAAGAGAAGGAATTGATTATTTTGACACATATGCACCAGTAGCAAGAACGACTACAATTAGAATATTGTTTGCATTAGCTTCATTGCATCATCTTAATGTTCATCAGATGATGTCAAAACGGCATTCTTAAATGGAGATCTCGATGAGGAGATTTACATGGAGCAACCGGAAGGGTTCGTGCTCCCGGAAATGAACAAAAGGTATGCAAACTTGTTAAATCCTTGTACGATTAAAACAAGCACCAAAGCAGTGGCATCAGAAATTTGACTCAGTCATAATTTCTAATGGCTTTGTTCACAATGTTTGTGATAAGTGTTTATACACTAAAGTATATAGAAATATGTGATATTTCTTTGTCTCTACGTTGATGATATGTTGATCATTAGCACGAGATGAGTGGAATTACAGAAACGAAGAGGTTTCTAACTTCCACATTCAAGATGAAAGATCTTGGAATAGTTGACACTATTTTGGGGATCAAAGTAATACAAAACAGTGGGGGTTTTGAACTTACGAGTCGCACTATGTTGAGAAAGTGCTAGACAAGTTCAAACACCTAAAGTTCAAAGAAGTGAACACTCCATTTGATCCAAGTGTTAAACTAGAAAAGAATTCTGGAAGAGCCGTCGCTCAATTAGAATACGTAAGTGCTATTGGATGTCTTATGTATTTAATGCAATGCACAAGACCTGATATAGCATTTGCAGTTAGTAAAATGAGTAGATTTACTAGCAACCCTAATAATGAGCATTGGAGGGCTATCGAAAGAATTTTTGGTTTTTTTGAAAACCAAGAATCTTGGATTACAATATGGTAGATTTTCTGCCGTATTAGAAGGATACCGACGCTAGTTGGATATCAAGTGTCGGGGATAACAAATCTACGACAGGTTGGTATTTACGCTTGCCGGAGGGGCAGTTTCTTGGAAGAGCAAGAAACAAACGTGCATTACCCATTCGACCATGGAGTCAGAGTTTGTGGCTCTAGCTTCTACAGGACAAGAAGCTGAGTGGTTGAGGGATCTTCTATTAGAAGTTCCGCTGGCTAAAGACAATGTATCAAAAGTGTCAATACATTGCGATAGTCAAGCTACTCTAGCAAGAGCCTACAACGAAGTGTATAATGGAAAGTCTAAGACATACCTACGTAAGAAAATTGATCAAAGATGGAATATTTCTCTTACGTATGTGCGTACCAGCTATAACTTAGCTGATCCCTTTACTAAACCACTAGCTAGGATTTAGTAAAGTCTACCTCGAGAGGTATGGGATTGAAACTCCTTGAGTAAGAGTTCCAACAACAGTGGCAACCCAATAATATTAAGAAAACCTTAACCTTAGATTCAATGGGTAACAACAAACTGTTGATTTGGATGTATACGACATGATAATGTGACTGTTGCAATTTGAGGGTTGAGTTTATAAAACTCTTAATGAAGTTCAGTAATGTTGACATGTATCTGTAAGCAACAGAGATACTGAAAGAACTTCACCTATGTGAATTTAGAGATGGTGTGTCTCAGTAAGATCTGGAGTTTATCTTATAAAAATTCACGAGACAGATCAGCACATGGCCATTAATAGTGCTAAGCGAGAGATGTAGGCGAAGAACTACAAAAGAATGTGTGTAAGTAACACCGATTTTATCACAAGGAATAACTGGTTCAAAGCCCAGCTACCAGAGATTCCGATAAAATCTTGTTGCATCTACTAAGGTTAGGTTCAAATCGAAAGATACCTAACTGTATTAACATTCTTTAATGATGTATTCTGGAATTCCTTTCCATCATTATGGAACAAGTGGGGATTGTTGGAAATTCATTTATTGTTCATAAAAGATGAAAAGGAAAGAGAAGGGACTTTAGTCCCACATCGGAAAGAGAGAAAGGTTTGAGAGTGCTAAATAGGTATGTGCACTCATGAGGAGTGTGCAACAACCAAAGGGTTGCTAGTGGGTGACCATTGGTTGTTGTTTTATCTTCTTCATGAAAATGTAGCCGGTGTTGCCACCGGCAACACCGGCTCCGGCTCCGGCTCGGCTCGGGCTCGGGCACGGGCTCGGGCGTAGAGGCGATACTGGCGATTATAGACGCACTTGTGCACTTAGGCAATGTGGCATCGGGCGAGCGGCTTAGGCTCAGGCCTCGGGCTCCTCGCGGTGATTCTCGCCCCGAGAATTCCTATTTTTGCAGTGGCCCAGACAAATGAAAGTGTGAATGAACCTGCGAACAGGTGAATGAAATTATTTCGGAAGGGTCGCGACTTCACGAAACAACACGAATTCATCTATATACTACAGATCTCTGAGTCTAAAATACACAGAATCTGTGTATTCATTCTCTCTTTCTCCTCTCTTCCAAATTTTTCCAGAAAGGTGTTCTTTCCTACGCCGGTGTCTCACAACGTCTGGTGAACCTCCGGCAGAAGGCTGTCTTATCCTGGGTGTTCTGGCGTGCTGACTCCAAGACGTTACCGGAGTGCCCAAAACACTTTAAGGAAAGTGCTGCTAAATGCACGATTCAAGCCTCGACGACATTTTTAACTTCACAGAACTCGTCAGTGAAGTACAATCAATTTCTAACACTATGTACGTGGTCTGGGGATCGTTCCCGTGGTCGTACAATCTAGCTACACCAAAATCTCCGAGCCGCCCGTTCATTTCATGGTCCAGGAGGACATTGCTCGCCTTGATGTCCCGGTGGATGACTATCTTCTCCCAGTCTTGATGCAGATACAGAAGACCCGACGCGACGCCCTTGATGATCTGAAACCTCTGCGCCCAATCGAGGCTGGCCTTGGGTGGGTGGCCGTGCAAGAACTTGTCGAGGCTGCTGTTGGACATGAAATCGTAGACCAGGAATAGCTCTTCTTTCATGCGGCAGTAGCCTAGGAGCTGGACGATGTTCCGATGGCAGAGCCGCCCGATGCTCACGATCTCGGCTACAAACTCCTTCATCCCCGGCCGCGACTCGTGCGACACCCGCTTGACCGCCACTTCGGCGTTGGAGCTCGGCAGGACCCCTCGGTAGACCCTCCCGAAGCCTCCCCTCCCGAGCAGCATCTTGTCCTTGAAGCCCATGGTGGCCCGGAAGAGTTCTTTGTAGGCGAAGCGATGAGGCTCATACTCGAGCTCCCAATCTTCGAGTATCTCGGCGAACTTGACTCTCCTCCTCTCGATTAGTGCGATGGCGACGACGGCCAGCAGCAGCAGGGCACACAAAACTAGAGGAAGCCATGTCACCAGAGCTCTCAAGTCGCGCTTGGTCCCGAAACGAGGGAGTTGAAGGAGCTTGGCGTAGTCGAGGGGCTCGGCTTGGCCGTCCATCATGAAGCTCCACCCGAGAATGTAGTGGGAGGTCAGCCAAGGACCGGTGGCGGAAGAGAAGCCGACGTACGTCTTCTCGAAGATCTCCCGCGAGAAGTTTATAGCAGTCGACAGGAGGGGACGGGACGGCTTGGGCGTGCCAATTAGCGCCAGTGTAATGTTCACCTTCGAGTCTTCGCTGCTGAACTCCACCCACATCTGTATGGCCTGGCCGCTGGTACGGGTCATATTCTTGAACGAGCCGTCACCGTCGTCGCTGCCGCCGTCGTCGTAGTATCCTGCTGTGTGCGAATCGACCGATACTAGGCCATTGACATTGACGCCGACGTGGTTGTAGTCGATGTCACGGAACTCTGAGTTCATAATGGTGTCGATCTCGACGGCTATAATATGGTTGGACGAGTTTCCATTGTTCTCTCTGTTGAAGAGGCCCAGGAACTGGCTCGAGATGGCGGTGGAGAGGTTACCGGTGGGGGACATGACGAAGGCTATGTCGTGGCCGCTGATGTCGGAGTTTGTGATACGATGGCGAACACGAAGGTGGTGGAGAAGGAGAAGGGCTTGCTGGGAGGAGGGAGGCAGAGGGGGGTACGGTGGAACGCATGGCCCATCGTGTTACTGGTGGCGTCGGTCAGCTGGAGGAGGCCGGTTAGCGTGATGGAGGAGGCACCATCGAGGCTTAGGTTCTTCAAACCATTGAAGCCATTGAGGATGAAGCCATAGTCACAAGAAACCTTCATCAGAGGAAGAGGAGAAGGAAGAAGAAGAAGAAGAAGAACAGAGTCCTTGTGGATGACGTGTTCCGTCCAACAGAAGAATATGCATTCATCGGTGTTTTTTTCCAGAACAAATAAATTCATTGGAAAACTGATGAACAACAGTTCTTCATATCAAAGCTGATATGAGGTAAAATACAATTGGCAGCTTCTTCATAAATACAAGTAGAAGAAATCTGATTAAATTGCAGAGTACAAAGCTAGGTGTCGTCAACCTTATTGGAGATCCTTGGAGCATAAGTAAAAGTAAAACCTGTCATGACCCGCGCCCGGAAGTTCGGACGCAAGTGCGTAGAAGCACGCCCAGCCTACGCCGCAGAGTCGACGGTAGTAAGCTGTCCAATCTATAATGTAACTAATCCCATCCAGAAATGACATCACATGATAATAGAATCTAACTCAATCTGCCATGCCCCAGAACCAGAATACTGAAGAGCGGGGGAATGACTCAGCCAGCTACGTATTACGGGTAGATGAATACCGTATAATACGATCAATACTGTCTAAAAGACGAGGGGTACATACTACATGAAAGTCTCACTATGGTCACTTCACATCTATTGTCTCAATCATTCAAACAAGAAACAGAAATAGAGAACATTTAAGATAAAGCAGTAAGGCGTCCCAAACGCTCAGTCAAAATTCTCGATATCTGGCTTTACAAAACATAGCCAGATGATGTAGCAAAGTATACACAATTGTTATCAGCTGCAGTCTGACTTAATTATAATTATGTAGAAGTAAGTACAAGACAATCGACTAACATGTCGGTGCCAAACGATAAGGTATTAAGTAAATAACAAAACGAGTGGGAAGTAAGGAACCCACACGAGTCCTCCTGCGATCATCCCTCTAGTATTGACCATCTTGGAGGTGGAAGTAAGCTGAGTCCTCGGGAACCGGCTCTAGATCTGGCCATGCAAAACCAGAGAGGTTAGACCTCTAATAGCAAGTACCACAAGGAAGCACAATATGAGGGATTAAAACCAGTAATAAGAGAATATGATATATAGATCTCTGCTTGCTACTAGGATTCACATAACATCACGACACTTTGAACCAACTTCCCAACCAAACAAGGACAGAAGTTGGCCTGTAATGTCCTGACATTTGGTCATCTCAGTTAGTTAATAGAGTAGGTACAGTACACAAACAAATCAATTTAAACGGCCATTCAACTACTACGGTTTGCTACTGTGAGTTCCAAGTTACCCTGGAAATATGCAATAAGGATTCCTCAGTTCTTACTATGTGCAAGCAATGCTAGTCCATCCAGTCAATCATTTGCGCCAATCATGAATTAGACGAGTCCCAGCGGGACGCCCGTCATCAATATACAATATACAATAAATAATATAAGCAGATACCGCTCCCTGCCCGTGTGGCAGATTTGTAGTATCTGTGAAAACCAGCCGGCCTGTCGGGCACTTAATAGTCCCAAAGAGGGCTGCCATGTAAGAACTCGGGAATCCATTCTCTCCACGCAATCATTATTTTATTTAACTTAGTAGCCTCTATGTTAAGTAAAATTCCATGCCGTGGATCATGGTCATTCAGAATGAGTACTTCCGTACAAAGTACGATATGTCCAACTCCACTACGATACCCGTGCGATTATGTTGTAGGTCTTACATAGCGTAATGCCACAATCAAAACTAGCCACGGAATAATCATGCCATGACTATAAAGTACACATGCTGCTTTTGTAACATAAATAAATAAATTGAAGCCTGCATGTATCTATATGCCAATATTCGGGATCAGCCAGTCGATTGCAATGGTTCATAGTTTATATGAACGTGTCTCATTCATTCAATTTAATAAGACGACTAGCCAGTCTCTTAGTTCCAACTAGGAACGCATGATCAATTATTAGTCAAGGTTACAATCAATGTTAATTAATGCCAAGATAACAATCAATGTTAATTAATGTCAATTCGGGACAGAATCAGCCAAAAGACATTATGGGCTAGAGTTATGAGTCCGGAAAAAAAAGCTCATGCGGCCAGAAATTGCTCATACGGCCAGAAATTGCTCATGCGGCCAGAAATTGCTTATCCGGCCAGAATTTGCTTATGCGGCCAGAAATTGCTCATGCGGCCAGTAATTGCTTATGCGGCCAGAAATTGCTCATGCGGCCAGAAATTGGCGTCTTCTTCTCCTAATTCCTGAGAAAGAACCATGGAAGACATTGCTTTCAAGCTCTCTAAATCCTTCATTCCAAGCCCAAATTTGGACTTCCATAGGTCAAAATGGAGTAGAAAAAATTCTCTACAATATGGAACCATCAAAACTTGAAAAATAACAAAGTTACTAGATCAAAACCCAAAAAATCTGAAAACATTAAACTTAGATGTACATGAAATGAGCCATGGAAATTGAAAATGCTAAGTACTAAAGTATCTAAGAATCTTGAGAGAAAGATAATGGAACAACAAAAATGGAGATCCATCAAGAAGCAAGTTGGCACTTGCCTAGCCCTCCTAGGTTGGTGGGAGAGTTATGAGGAAGAAGGAGTAATGAGAAGAAGTAATGAAGAGAGAGAGAGAGAGAGAGAAAGGGGATGAGGCTTTAAATGAAGGAGTGGTGGTAGGTGGGGAGTTGGGTTCATGTTGAACCATCCAAGGCCGGAAAATGAACCAACTCGGACCGAACCCAAAAGCAAAGCAGAAAATAAAATGCTGAAAGTAAAATTGCAGAAAATTAATTAACGTAAAATTAAAGGAATTTTAAATATAGAACAATACATGATATATATATATATATATATATATATATAATATATTAATAAATATATTAAAACAGTACATGAATTAAAATACGTATTCTGGAAACGGGAAGTGACATCTCTATCCTCCTTAGAAAAATTTGTCCTCGAAATTTCAAATCTAAGCAGGATAAGAACATCAAAGCTAACTAATCTAAGTACAAGCAATTGGAGCAAGTAATCATTTTACAATATAATAGCAAGTAACATATCTATGTTTAACAATCTACAATATCGAGTAATTCTACTCATGAGGTGATAAGCATGAGGAGTTAAAACAATCAAGGTTTACAGATAGAGATATACCTTGTGAGTCAAACAGGTACGGATACCATGATCGGATATCATCCTCACGTTCCCACGTTGACTCTCCTAAAGTGTGATGACCCAAAGCAACCCGGACAAGGCTAATTGTTCGGTTCTTGAGAATCTTCTCTCTTCGGTCCAAGATGGACACAGGCTGCTCCTCGTAAGACAGGTTGGTACCAACAACCAGCTCAGAATAATCAAGGATATGACTTGGGTCCGATACATACCTTCGCAACTGAGATACATGAAACACGTCATGAACCTCTCGTAACGAAGGTGGAAGGGATAAACGATAAGCAACATCGCCTATCCTATCAAGGATAATAAATGGGCCCACGTACCGCGGACTCAACTTCCCGCGAACGCCAAACCTAATGACCCTACGGGTAGGTGAGATCCGCAAGAACACGTGGTCCCCAACAGAAAACTCTAGCGGCCTACGATGCTGGTCCGCCCAATGACGATGCCGATCTTGCGCAACTCGAAGTCGCTCTTTAATCTCCTTAACCACTTTAACTGTCTGAACAATAATTTCTGGGCCTAGCATCTTCCTCTCCCCGATATCATCCCATGCTAGTGGCGACCTACACTTCTTACTATAGTGCTTCAAATGGCTCCATCTGGATACAGGTTTGGTAACTGTTGTTGTATGAGAACTCGACTAAGTGCAGGTGGCTCTCCCAAGATCCTCCAAAATCTAAGGTGCAAGCTCGCAACATGTCCTCTAAAGTCTGAATTGTTTTTTCTGATTGCCCGTCCATCTGTGGTTGGTAAGCCGTGCTAAATCTTAACTTGGTACCCAGACTATAATGTAAGCTCTTCCAGAAATGTGATATAAAACGGGTATCTTTGTCTGACATAATACTGACAGGGACTCCATGCTGCCTAACTATTGTTGCATATACAACTCTGCCAACTTTTCTGTAGATTGCCCTACTCTGAAAGGAAAAAGTGTGCCACCTTCGTAAGCCGATCTACTATCACCCAAATGGCATCTTTACCACTTGGAGATCTCGGTAAACCGGTCACAAAGTCCATTGTAATATGCTCCCACTTCCATT
>JANAVB010000921.1:185000-188322 GCA_029216955.1 Iris pallida
TTAAGGTATTATACTGGAAATTATTTATAGTTGAAAATCATAAAAAACAGTTTTCAAAAACTAGAAAAACCATCCACACGACGTGCGTCCGCCAAACCGGGTGACGTGGTCGTGCACGAAAACATCGAAAGCTGCGTAACGGCTTCGTGGTCGTGTGGGCTTTGGCGGAATTCAAATTGGTCGCGTGTGCGCGACGAATTTGATGCGTATCCGTCGGAATTCACCGTATCGTGTACTTTACAAAATTTCCAATTACTTTGTGCACACTCGTCAGATCGAGACGAAACTTGTGCCAACAGAACCGTATCATTTTCTGGTCCTGTATGCCAAGTTTGGTCAAATTCTGAGACAGTTGAATCCGACGTTATTTTGCGGGCCCCACGGTTCCATCAACGGGCGATTTTGTGCACGGCCGCCGGAATCCAACTCTGGACATACGGTTGGGTTCGTATCGGAAAACTGAATCCGTAGACATATAGTTTGACGACTTTAGAGACCATTGACCTTGGCACGCTTTCGGTGCAAAGCGGGTCCAATGGCGGACATCGTTTTTGTCCAAAATTACCGTTTTGCCCCTGTGTCCAGAATTGGACTTAAGGACAGGCAATTCTAGCTAATTTGACTATTTGAGACTGTTGGCATTGTCTGTTCAGCCTTCGGAGACAGTTGTGGTGACTTGGACTTTATGGCGTACCAGTTGACGGTATTTATTGATTCTTCGTGCAACCCCCAGGCAAGTATATCTTGCTTCCTCTACAGTTTTACTTACATGCATTTTCTTTCATTTTTCAGTCATTTGATTGTTTATGGACATGTGCTTTTTGTGTTATTTTCTGTGGAGTTATTTTTATTATTTATAGCCATGTTCATGTTTTGGCCTTGTGTTTCACATTTGGAGTTCTCGTCAGTACCTTGCTTGATTTGTGTCATAGAACGGTACGTGTAGTGAACTGCCAAAGCCTTGATTATCGTTGTACACAACAGAGAGTCCACACTCGGGACGAGGGTTGTTTGGTGCACCAGAGAGTCCACACTCGGGACGAGGGTTGTTTGGTGCACCAGAGAGTCCACACTCGGGACGAGGGTGTTTGTCGTGATCAAATGGCACCAGAGAGTCCACACTCGGGACGAGGGTTGGACCATTTACACCAGAGAGTCCACACACGGGACGAGGGTGTCTTGCGTGAGCTAGCCAGAGAGTCCACACTCGGGACGAGGGTTAGCGCTTAGTTCAAACCCGTGAGTCCACACTCGGGATGAGGGTTTGGTTTCTTCCATTGATCTCATTTCGTTCATCGGCAGTTCATTTATACGTAGTTGTTCTAGTGTCGGTGTTCGTATTCATGTTCGTATTCGTGTTCGTGTTCGTGTTCGTGTCTGTAGTCATTCGTCTTGTACTTGTCTTTCTTGTGATTTTCTTGTGCATGATAAAATTGTTAGATAGGCATGTTATTATGTATCTTGCTATGTCCTCTGAGGACCTGATGATCTCCTCAGGTTTAGCGATCGCATGGAGTTAGCTACTAGTTCTGGATGGCAGACGTGATGATACATTGCGGGATTCAGGTATCGTTATTGTGTTTATTATCCACTCGTGCTTTTCATCCCTTATCATGAGATATCCTGTTTCTCGTTTCAGTTGTAGACTCTTGTTATTTTCTTTAGAGTCTTATCGGACATTTATGCTAGTGGGCTGCAGACCACGACCCATAGTGTTCATTCATGTTTCATATTCTTATGTGGATTGAGTATAGATTTGTTTGCCATGATTGGCAGTATACCATAGCCTTGATAGCGTTTACGTATTCGAGTCGGGCTGGAGTCCGTTCGATACGTAGCTGGGCTTGCTCACGTGCTCGCGTCCGAAAAGCGGGTGCAGGTCGTGACAAGTTTTTTGGTGGCCCATGCTGGTCAGAGCATATCGTATCGGTTACGTAACTGTACTGGTACGAGCTGCGACCTTGACTAGACCTTAGAAATCTCAATCCACTCTGCCTTGAAAATTCTCTAGAAATTCCACGCTTGAAAACTCTATATTTGCTCTCAATTATACTTCCTTGCTTCTTGTACCATTGATTCTCGTCCCTTTTATTTCGGGTGACGAATGATGTGCTATCTAGGATTTATCAGAAATTCTTAATTTATAGTATAATAATGCTTGACTTGAATATTGGGTTTTTTATATATATGAGGGATTATAGGTACCATATGTCCTAGATAGCCTTGGTAGAATTTTTGTTACTAGTTAGAAGATTACATGATTATTGACCTGTGTTTCAAGGGAGTAGTGTGACCAAAGGTGGGTAGAAGTCCTCAAATATTCTTGGTTATAAAATATTTGTGAAAATTAAATTTGAGGAGATTAAGGTAATAGTAGACTTTGATTTTAAGACATAATCATGAATTAGAATTTCGAGGACGAAATTATTTTAAGGTGGGTAGATTTGTAGCTTCCCTTCCCGAATTTTTTTTTTGAAATATTTATTTATTTATTTGATTTAAATGGGATTTTAGAATTTTAAAATATTTATTTAGTAATTATTACGGTAGATGACTTTAGCCATAGTTGAGTTTTGGAGTACCAGACGACTAAGAATCATGGCACGAATAGTGCAGTGGCGTGCCTTGACTAGTGTATTAGCCATGCCATGGAAGACCGAGCCATAGTGACGTCCTAACTAGGAAAACCAGGCCAAGTTGTGACATGACCATTATAAATAGTTTAATGATTCATTATAATAATTGACTTGTAGGAGACCCGTTTGTGTCGATTTAGCCCGAACTGGGCCCGAACGAATCCAAGCCTTTGTAGATATGCAGTGGGACCAATAACGGCCTTATTGGCACATTTGATAAAGTGCAAATATTTGTACTTATTTTGGGTTTAGAAGATAAATTCCTCAAAAATCGATCATATAATTATTGTATTATATTCAATGGTGATCGGATTATTGCAGGATCTCATAGGGCCAATGTGAATTGGATATACTTCTCACCAATGCTACTCCTATGGTTGAAATTGTTGTAATGTTGAAGCTTTATTATTAACGATAATTTATGAAAGAATATTCATATGTATTAAAAATAATATATATATATCTATATATATATAGATAAAATTGAGATTGGTACTTCTATTAAAAATATTTAAATTATATTTTGGAGATGTTATACAAGTAAATATATACGCGTAATGTGTAGGTATATGATAAATATAAATGTATATATGTATTTGTGTGTGTATAATATATATATAATATATATATATATATATATATATATATATATATGTGTGTGTGTGTGTGGTGTGATGTATATATTA
>JANAVB010000922.1:0-42868 GCA_029216955.1 Iris pallida
GTGATCGTACTAACCCTCGCTATCTACAGGTGCTACGAATCAGGAGGAACGTGCCAATTAACCAAGGCGACATTCGTATTTTTAAGCTTCGACTGCGCTCAAAGACTCTAGCTGCACAACTTTTGAAGACTCTCTGCAAATGGTCCAAGAATATGTCTCAACTTTCCTCCATCCCAGGTGGCTGGAATACTTTTGTTGTAAATTGAGGGTTGTATGTATGGAACGACTATCTCATCAGCGCTCCTTCTGTAATCGAGTCATGTTGTAAGCTCGTGCGACACAATTGTAATAGAGTCTTATAAATGATGTCTATTATCAATAAAATGTAAAAATTCTCTGTCTCAATGTGTTGTTCAATTTCATCTGCGTACCCTCTTAGATGTTGTATTTCGGATAACCTTATGACTATGCCTTGTGCGACCGCAACCTAGGTTTGCACGGCATCACGTCCGGGGGACGACTATCGATTCTTCGAAATTAGGGCGTGACATATGCCGCAAAATCAGTGGTTGTTAGATGTCTAAACCTCGATAGTCATCAATGATCGTGATATAGATTCTTAGCTCAATCACAGTACTAATAAACCGAATCTAGCACACACTCACACGATCACAAATCCACTATAGTCTTTGATACAATATAGATGCCCACTATGGAGACAAATCTGGTATATTTTTGAAATAATATACAACATGATAATACATCAATGGTCAAAGTTAACACTAACTCTAATCGTCCAAAGCACCCTTTCATGCTAGTCTGTCTTCACCTGGTAGACAACGATCAAATTAGGAAAGGAGCAAAGTACATCCCTGTAGCATGTACTTCCTAGAAATTGAAGTTGTTAATTAGGAATTGATTTTAGGATCACAAAGGTGCGTACCTAAGCCTATAAGTTAAGTATAATAAAATTAGGTCATATATGGTCACTAGGGTCCCTAGATAGTCCCAAATATGTCATTTTATTATTTTAGAATTTTTCTAAAAATTTTGGAGATTTTTAGATAATTTTACTCTATAGTATTATTATTTTTAAAGGCTTTCGGGATTTACAATGAGGGCACACAGGGTTATTGTTTAGGACAAACATTTTATTTGGACTCTAGAACCCAAAACTACTTTCTAAAAAAATTAGAAATTTTTAGGAATTTTTTGTAATTTAATTGGAATTATTTGGGGGTTAAAAGAATTAAAAAAACCATTTTTTTCTAAATTAAAAAAGAAAAAGAAATAAACATATATTGCCAAAAACCACCCCACAGTCGAGCCCGTCTGTCATTCATTCAAGGCTAGCAGCAGGGCCCAGCGCTCAACGAGCAGCCCATGTGGGCAGAAGTGGAATTCGGTTCGCAACCGGATTCCCAAGCCGACCCAAGCAGGGCTGAGATCCAGCCATCCAAATTTAGGTAGGGCGCACAGGATTATGCCATGTGTCAGCACAAGCCGCCGCCTTAGCAGCTCACTGCCTCCCACTTTTCCTATATATATTGTAATCTAAAAACCTAGGTTAATTCCAGCAGCCTTTTAGAGTGGAATTCATCTAGGGTTCTTCGAATTCTCGGAGCGATTACGGCCAATCCAGACGTACTTTTTGCGTGCCCTATTTTTGTTATAACCATATCGAGCTTCTAGGCCGGAGTTCATCTTGTCTTCAACCTATGAAATTAGTCCATTCAGAAATCCAAGCAAGTACTTGTTTATGCTTTCATGTGCATTTACTACATATTGTTGTATTTCACTTATACATGTTATTTTTTATCTTGACTGTTTACACAGAGAGTTGAGTGATTAACTAATGTTCATGTTTTCTTCTTGTTATCGTGATCATTATCGTGACCGTATTTACATGATTATGAGGTATGGATATTAGAGGGGTACAATTACTAGGCACGTGGACAAAGTCCGATTGTATTGTTGGCAAAACTCTCGTTTATGCAGGCGGGCCTTTTATATCCTCATCGTTCGCCCAAGCCATCCATGTGTAGGAATGTTATACACCTCATGACATGTGCACTATTATTGATTACATGAGTTTCTTCATCTTTTCATGCTTGCTACTTTCTTTATCAGTTTTTTTTATTGCATGATTCCTTGATCATTTTGTACATGTTTCCTCTTGATCGTTGTTTCCATGTTTAGTGTTTATTACTTTATACTGTATTTGTATTGTGATAGCTAGACTTGTACTTATTCCAATCCTGACTGGATAACCATTTTTCAGTTGAAGACAACGTGATTTGTCCCGAGGTCAACGGTGAGTATATTGGCAACATTAACGTCACTGGCGTACCCGATTACAGCACTGATGTGAATTAGCATATTTCTTTTCTTATGCTTTCACATTAGTTAGTGGTTATAGGCAAAGATTTTAGTTTACTCTATTTCCTGCTACCAGGTTTGTTTTTGAGGCTACCAGAGTTGTAGTAGATTTTACAATTATTCTAAATTATTATTTGATACTATTGGATATTACTTTGTGAGTATTGATGGCTTAGTTGTGGATGATTTGTGCGTGTTGTTCTTATTGTGGACCATTGATATCAAAGACAGCGTACTACTACTGCCGATGTTGCGACGTAGGCTGGACTTAGCCACGTATTCGTATCCCAAAAGTGGGAGCGGGTCGTAACAAGTTTTTATGGTGAACCATGCAAGCCTAATTTCGTAAAAGACTATGAACTCGTGGTAGAACTTAAGTTAGTCGTACTACTGCAAGCCTGTGAATAGAGTTAAAGTTAGGAGGTTATATCATCCACAAATAGGAATTCCAACCCTATGAGTCTATTTTATCTATGTTGTCTCTCATTGCATCCTGCTTGATTCCGTCTGTGATTTCTTCGATATGTTTGTATCTACCATTCTAACTATGTCATTTCCTTCCTTTTAGTTTGCAATGGTTATACAAGGCGTAGTCTGATCCGTAAGGAAAAAAGGGTAGCTAACCCATACGCTACTCCCAAACTCGAGGGATCGACAACAGAGAGTACTGAGTTCGTAGAGCCAACTGACCATCATCAAGATAGAGTTAGTGCTGAGGATCTCCCACCACCACCACAAACACCAGCTCAAGGTATAACTGTGGATAGAGCACATATTCTTGCAATACTCCATGATGGAGATTCAGCAGAAGCAAGCAGATCTTTTGGAAAGGAGCATAGCAACACGACAAGATCGTATGGGTACTATTGAGGGGTTTCGCAAGATGAACCCACCTCCCTTCACTGGCTCGGAGAAACCTATAGAAGTCAACAACTGGATAATGGAGATAGAGACATTACTGGAGGCATCAGAGTTGCCACCATAGAAGTGGATAAAAGCGGTTAAGTTGCAGCTCAAGGATAATGTACATCATTGGTGGGCCGCACAAGAAAGATGGTTGGGCACAAATGTGTCATAGGAAGAGTTTACGGACCTCTTCAATACCATGTTCTTCCCCATGATAGTTCAGAGGGAGTTACAGGATCAGTTCATATGACTAGAGTAGGGAAGCATGACGGTGGACGAATATGATGCAAAATTTAGTCGTTTAAGCCGCTTTGCTCCTACTCTTATCTCATAGAAGATGAAAGAAGGGAAGTTTTATTCTGGGTTAAATTATGAGCTGCATAGTTTGATAGCATCAGCAGATCCGACATCATATACGACTATCCTGAACGCGGCTAGACGTGAGGAGTCCATCATGAAAAAGAAGCAAACTTATCTGAAGAGCCTTCTTCCATGATTTCTTCAGATAACACATTACAAGGTGGGGCAAAGCACCCTCGATTTCAACATCGCAAACCACCTATCAGAGCAACACAGGCACAGCAGAATAAGCAAAATCGGTCCCTTTCGGTGTGCTAGTTTTGTCAAAAGACCAGGCATACCTTGGTCATATGTAGGAAGAGGTTGGGACATTGTCTTCATTATGGATCACCTGACAACCAGATGTGTGTATGTCCCTTTATACCATAACGGCCATCCAATGGGGATCAGAGAGCCCCAGTTCAGCCTCGACCGACAGCAAAAGGAGAGCTATAGAGAGGACCACCACTATGAAGCCAAGGATAGAATTTTGCTCAATATAAGCAGCAGAAGGAGCCCAAAAGAATGGGCATGCATTTACCATGACAGCAGAGGAGGATGAGACTTTGACAGATGTTATCACAGGTACTATTTTATTAAAATCATTACCTACGATTGCTTTATTCGATTCTAGGGCTTTTCATTCTTTTGTATTAATTGCTTTCTTGATGAAGCATGGTATTATGACTAATCCTTTGAGTAAGTGTCACGATCTCCGCTACCGAATAATTAGGTATGAATCGGATCATGTCCGGCCTACGCTGTCGATGACAGCGATAATCAGCCGTCTAGAATCTAATAATCATTAAGCAGTATTGTACATTTATATTTCATCACAACGAGTATCACGATATAGCTACTACTAGTATCACCACAGATCACTATATGCAGTTATTACAACCTTCTACAAAGAGTCTCCATAGATAAATCCGGTAACGAATATAAAGGCTATCTAAATCCTGCAACATGTCCTCAAATCATAATACATCTCAGTCAACAATCATAATCATGATTCTAAAGCTCAGGAACGTAGTCCTGGTCCTGTTGAGCATCCAGAGTGAGCTCCACTGCCGGGTCTCCCTGTTGTCCATAGTACTCTGGGTAAGCTAACTAATCAGTCTCACATGTAATCCACGATCCAATCAGGAAACAGAGCAAAGTACATAGTAGCTTAACTAAATCAACAACAAAGTATTAAGGGGTAATAGAGCAGGAACTAACAAGTGAATAGGAAGAAATATCGGGCATATGCACTAGCTACATGAATCACGCATTAGAATATCTTTAAGCATGTAGGGTTAAGTTTAATGTATTGGGCAATGATATGCTAGCAGTCACGTATAATATAAGGCACATTATGTACACTATACTAACAGGAATAAGGTATAAAGTAATGATATGCTAGCAGTCATGTCCAATATAAGGCATATCATGTACCCTATACTAGCAGTCAAGTAAATGGACAAAATATCACAATGATATACTAGCATCCATGTATAATATAAGGTATATCATGTACTCTATACTAGCAATCGAGTATATGTACAGGCTTAGGTGACTACATGCTTTATAATGTTCTTCCCTCTCCAACACGATACGATGAACATGCAAGCAAGCAAAACAAATAAGCAAGCAAACATGTAAAATGTGGATATGCATGCAATGTATAATTTAATTAAGGTACAAGTACTTGCCTTTCCCCGGTAAAGATATCTTTTAAATCACCTAAAATATGGAGGAAAGAATTTAGATAATATTCTAAAGGATTTCCTAGGTTCAAGTAATGGCTTCGAGCTAATCATGTATTCCTCTTCTTAACAAATTACTAACTCTTTATTACCAACTCTAGCCTTAACAATTTAATTCCTACTTACCTTACTTCTATATTCTGTAGTTCGGCCCAAGGCCCAATAGTTCAGTTCACAAGCCGAGCTATAACTCCAACCAGTACTCAAAGATTTAAGTCCATATGATATCCAACTTAAACTCTGTTAAGACCAAACTTATTAAAGTGTACCAAGTTCCTCTGGCTCATTTACTGACACAGGTTCTATAAATCGGAAGCATAGTTTAGATCAAACATGGAAGGAGTCAATTATTACCTAGCATGACAGTCAAGCCTCAAGAATGCTGATATTAGGCCAACAAGTCGGATATAGACAAGAATCACCAAGTTCACTCCCCTCTGCGCTCATATTAAACATAAATTAGCCACTAAGACAATTTTTTGAACACCAGGTGTGCAACTATGCATAACTGCTAAGAGTTTTATTTGAAAACAGAGAATAGAAATTTGAAATCAAGATCGGAAGATCAACAAGGAGATCGAACTCTAGTTCGACAATTGTAAAAGAACTTAATAAAACTTTGTCGTCACTCAATAATTACTGCTCACTTGCCCGGTGGGAACTTACTGCTGGTCTATCGATCGTTATCGTTCAAGCTTGTGAATGCGGATAGATCAACCGGATTGAGAAGATGTAACGCCCTAGTCCCAAAATACGTAGGACTAGGAGACCGTTTACATGTCAGCTACGTATCGAGAGGACTCCAGCCCAGCTCGAGTATGTATAAGCTGTCTTGTTGTCTAAATCAACTATATCTCAATCCACTAAATAATGAATCAAGCACACTAAGGCTGACCAGACCGTAATACACTGATTCTAGATTAGATAAATGTATTAGAGTGTATCCCCAATAACACATTTATCATAAACAAGCTAGAAGAAAGTTGAAGCTTGTAAAAGACTAGGCTATAATAACAGCGAGAATCAATAGGGGAAAATATAAATAAGGAAGAGAAGAATAACAACATTGACTAAATATACCTGAAGTCTTGGTGTAGAAACCATCATCCATCAATGTATCATACCTTCATCTAATACCTTGGGAGATCACCAGGTCCTCAGGGGACTAACAAGAAACATATAAACATGCCTCCAATAACAATAAATAACATGCAGTGGAAGGATAATGAAACAAAGACAGAGTAAACGCACAAGTGATGACACGGGAGTATGAGAATGCTACTAGTCATGGCAGCAAGGTAAGGTCGAGTAAAACCACAATGCGATACGAGCTAACGGTCCTATGGAAAGCAACACAGGGCATGATAACTATCTATATAAGACCCTATCGCAGCACGGTTTGTGCTAAAGATCGAGAGTGGTCAATAGTCAGGTACTAATAACATCGACAAGGATCTAGGAAGCAAGTCCTATATAAGGTCTCTATCGCAGCACGGTGCGTACTAAATCTAAGTTCAAATCTAAGTTCCTCATTTTATACTAGGTTTATTTCCTTCTGTTTAAATCAAGTTTTAGATTGATTTAAATCTAAGTTCAATTAGGTTTTCAATTGGATTAGAGGAGAATCCAGTCTAGATTAAGCAAAAAAAGGTTTGGTCGGATTTGGTTTATTTTTGAATGATTTTCAAATCATGCAAATATCCCTTTTTTACTTCCAACCGTTGTAAGGGGAATCGGGGAAGAAGAGTTACTGTTCCTTGCAGAACAGTAACAATCTTCTTTTTTCATTTGTTTTTATATATACATATATATATATATATATATATATATATATATATATATAATATATGTACACCTAAGTTCACATATATATATATGTATACTTATTTGAGACAAATACAAGGAATTTATAAAATATTATAAAAGAAGTTTTATAACCAATGGTTGTTTTATATATATATATATATATATAATATATTATATATATATATACCAACATTTATGTAAATAAAATTCTATTGATTTATAAGTAAGTATATAAACCTAATACTTACGTACTATGTTTAGACTTATATACACAAGTATATATAGCCTAAAAAATCCCCAAAAAAATCTATAAAGGATATTGTAAGAAAATTGTTAGCATATTTCTAAAATAAATTATAATTTTAATAGCAAGAACATATAATATATAACCACCTTTTGCAAAATTGCCTACTAGGTCACTAAAATAAAATACCACTATAAGTATATACAATACATATCTACACGAATGTATTTTTGCAACGTATGCCTACATAGCTTTGGGTTTGGCTCGGGTCAAGTCCGGATTAGATTGGTACAACCGGGTCTCCTAAAAAGTTGAAGGATCTTAATAATTAGTTAATTTGACTGGTTTTCCGAGTAGGGACACTGCTATGGCTAGGCCTTCCCTAGCATGGCTAATACACTAGACAAAGCACACGACTACACTCTCCGTGCCATAACTCTCTGTGCCATAATTCAAAGTCATCTTGCACCGTAAAACTTAACCATGACTAAGGCTATCTATATTAACAACTATTTAATCAAAAATATTCATAAATTCCAAAAATCACAATTTAATTCAAATAAATAATAAAAAATATTTTTAAAAATTCAGGGAGGTTACAGAAGAATTAAGAAGGACATCGGCTCAAGAAGATCGACTCACCAGACTTTGAATCAAACTCGTCTTCGTCGATTCGTCCTTGATGATCGCCACCTGATAGATCTGTTAATGATCGGAACATCAATTTAGAGGGTGAAACAATGAACTGATCTTCAAATAAAGTAGTACTCACCAATTGATTAAATATGAGCAAGAAGATGATTAGCAAAACCTCCAGTCGTGAGAGGTGTCAAGAACGACTCCTCCATAGTGGTAAGGAAACCAATTGCCAAACACCGATCACTACACCAATCTCTGGTGGAGAACAATTCGAACAAATCAACTTACTGAGAATCAATCGAGAAGTTAAGAACAATTCAGGGAACAACAAGTAGAAGTACTTACGATTTGATCCTTTTGGTGAAGGACACGCCAGCGAAGGAATTTGTGAAAGAGATGATGCGAGAAACCTCTCCGGGGACTCTGAACCTCTCTCTAGCTGTTGTATTTCCGCAGAGGCAAGGGCGTCGTATCCTTCAGAGAATAGCCATGGCGGTCGCCATGGATGGTGAGTCGAGCTCAAGGACGGGAGAATGAGGGTTTAAAATTGGGCAGGGCTTCGCCAGGTGTAGGAGTAGTGAACCCAGAGGCTCCCTCTCCCTGTTATTTATAGGCTTGGAAAGAGGAAATTAGGAATTTGCAAATACAATTCCCTTTTTGCAGAAATAATTGGAATATTACAGCGGAGATCAAAAATCTGTTATAACCAACAATAATTAGTTAGAGTTAGTTATAACTAACTAATGGGTTAGTGGAGGGTTGTTAGTGTCACGACCCGCACTCGAATATTCGGGCATGAGTACATGGGTCACGTCCAGCCTACGTCAGTATCGGCGGTAGAACGCTGTCAAGTACCTAGTAAAATATCTCAACAGTTCTATGATTCACTAAAGCACATATACTCAAATCACATACAGCTAAGAAATATATGAAAGAAAAACAACAATAGAATCTATAAAATGGTCATACATATCCAAAAATGTATCATAGACATCCGATTGGACAAGACATAAATCTAGATAAGAATATGGCCTAGAGCTCTCCAGAGGTCAAATCACGATCAAAAGTACATCGAGATCTGTCATCATGAAGTCCAGGGTGTAGGATATAACATTACCTAAAAAATAGTTATCTAGTCAGGATTGGAGCGAAGCACATTTCTAACAACAGTTCCAGTAAATGATATGGACTATGTAACAGTAAATAGAGAGAGTATACAAGAAGAAGTAAAGTGTACATGAATATAGTAAGGCATAAGTAAACTATAAATGAGTGTAAGAGCAAGAGAACAGGGTATATCATTTACAAGAATCCAGGACAATACTATCTATGTGAGTGACTACTAGCTTCAACATGTGATCGGCTTAGGAACTTGTACGAAAATTTATGGCCTAGTTAATCATACATGCGGTGTATGATCAACACTCACAAGAAATAAGACTTGCACAAGGAGGGTATGATCATATATTACACTAACACTCCCCGCCCCCAACTAGTATAGATCCAACCATGGTACGTTACGATACGGGATTCTAAAAGAAGGTAGCAAGTCTTCTCGAGAATCAGTGTCCATACAAGTACAAGAACAACAACGAGGCTTACACAAGATGCACCAAGATATACAAGGAATAACATCACATGACGAAATCCGGGTAAATACCAATCCGTGTAACAAATGTGTCAAGAGCTCATGGATATCTATACTAAATACAGGAAATATAGAAAATATCATAAACGGGAAATTATCAGAGAATGTACTTGCCTCAATTTAGTTGGAGTCGACGTGCACGACACGAACGTGTCGACACAAAATAGGTACGATGCTATGCTCCACAAGATGGTCCCAAACGACGACACAAGTGATTCAATTGAGTCCAGAATAGTCCAAATAGCCTAGTTTGATATATAGAATCCCAAAATCAGAGTTTGCACGATTATCGAATCAAGAAACAGGAAACGACTATAATAGTCGCAACTTATTATTTTAAGGGAAAAAGCATAACTATTCCTTGAAAATTATTTATAATTTTTTAGAAACTATATTCTATTAGAAAAATAGTCGAACTAATATTTAAAAATACTTATTTGACTCAAGCTTAATTTTGGTAAATAAGATTTATAGATAGAAAACTATAATAATATTTTAAAACAACTTTTGAAACTAGAGGCTTAACCCCAGAGGCATAATTCGTTACAAAATATTTTTCGGCAGAATTATTTATCATATAATTATTTAAGAAACTATTACGATAATACCAACTGAGTATTAATAATAATAATAATAATAATAATAATAATAATAATAATAATAATAATAATAATAATAATAATAATAATAATAATAACAAATTATACATATACATAATGAAAGCATATAGCAAAATATATACATATTTTGTTTTAACATTTCTTTGAAATCATTATATATATATATATATTTTATATATATATATATATATATATATATATATATATATATATATATATATATATATATATATAACTTTAATAGTTATAAATATATATATATATATATATATATATATATATATATATATATATATATATATATATATATATATATATATATATATATAAATATATTTTTTTTATCCATATATATATAACTTTAATAGTTATAACTTTAATAGTTATAATATATATATATATATATATATATATATATATATATATATATATATATATATATATATATAATATATATAATATATTTTTTTCTCCATGCTCCCGCCCACTCCCCCCCTCCTCTCCTGGCTCCACTCCCTTCCTTTCCGTCACCGACTTCCCCCCTCCCCTCTCCCCGTCATCAGTCTTGCACGGGCCGCTGGTTGCCGGAGCTTCGCTCCAGCCCACGCTCAGCGATGCTGAACCCTACCCGTCCCCCAGCCGCAGGTGGAGACGACGTTTTCGCCACCCATATCTCCCCCGGCCGAGGCCACAGCGGCAGCCACCCCTCCCCCACTCGCGGCAGCCTCCCCGCCCCGATTCCTCCCCTTCCGTTCTGGGAGCCCTTTCTCCCTCGCTTGGACAGAAGACTAGCTTGCCATTATTGGCCGCTGGTAGGATCGAGCACACCCGCACGCCGTCCCATTGCCGGCATTGTCGCCCTCATCGCTTAGGCCCATATCTTCACCGGCGAAGATCACCGTACACGCAGCTCGAACCACCTCCTCCAGCTCCCTAGGGGTGACCCCACTCCCCTCATTTGAGCAGCTCGCTCCTCCAGCTGCTTCGGACGACATCGTCGGCTCGCCAGGGCTACCACGCACGTTGAGGCGCACGTGACGACCTGCGCCCCCTCTCTGTCCCTTCCCGCGACATGTGGTGACCCTCTTTTCCCCTCGACGCTCGTATCGGATTGTGACAGCATCGATGACCAGGCGCACCCTCCAGCTTTTCTGTTTCTTTCTTTGTCGATTGTCGCCAATTCCCATGGCAATGATGCCTCCGCGCCTCTCCTCACCCCTTCTGGGATTGGCAACCAGTCTCCTACTTGCCCTTCTCCTGCCTCACACAGTCTGGTGCTGGCTCTGTCTTGGCGTTATCCATCCCCCTTCCAGCGCTCTCCACTGTCTGAATTGCCCCCGTGGGCCCGCCACACGCTCTAGCCTTTTCGGCAGTTCAACCGCCCTCCGGTGGCCCTGGCTTGCGCGCCTTCCCTAAGGCGCATCTACCTTTCCCCTCAGCAAGAGCGCAGGTGTCGTCCTCCATTGTCCCTGCGCACTTGCCCTCCGCAGTCCCCGGGCACTCTTCACCTTCGGGCTTTTCTACTGCTTCGGCCTCACCCGGAGACTCCGCTCCCTCGGACATCCCCGGCGTGGTGGTCTCCCCACGTACCCCCTCATACGAAGAGGCCCTCCGACCAGATCGAAGGAGGCAACTTACCCATTTGGCGGTTGAAATACAGCTTCCGGACGTTATCCGCCACCCATCGCCGGCTACCCCACCCGCGTTCTCTTTGGCGCGGTGGCCATCTCCCCCTATCCTCCTCCTTCACTAAGACGTTTGTCCTCAAATTTGGCTCCGGATGCCCGAAAATCACCATTGTCAGGGAAGCGGTCGCTAGATGGGGTCTCTCTGCAGCGTACCAGGTCGCTCCGTTTGACCCCAAGCTGTCACGCCCCGATTCCGTCGAATCGATAGTCGTCCCCCGGGCGTGATGCCGTGCGAACCTAATTTTTGATCGCACAAGGCATAGTCATAAGGTAATCTGAGACACGAGATCTAAGAGAGTACGCAGACAAATTGATTCACACAATAACTAAAGGAAACTTGATCTTTATTGATAATGAACATCTATTACAGACTCCGATACAAGACTCATTGCCGCACGGGCTACAACATGACTCGATTACAAAAGAGTGCCGATGAGATAGCCGTTCCATACATTGTACACATCCCTCAATATACAACAAAGTACTCCAGTGACTTGGATGGGAGGGACGCTGAGTCATCTTCCTTGGACTATCGAGAGCCTTCAAAAGTGGAGTCGCAGAGAAAGTCTTCGACGCACAACCGAAGCTTCAAAAGTCACGAACGTCGCCGAGCTAGTTGGCACGTCCTTCTTGGTTCGCAGGACCTGCAAAGAGCGAGGATCAGCACGAACACATGTACTGGCGAATGGCTAATTAAATCCAAGCTCTGTATTTGATTCAAGAAGTTTCGTAAATATGTTAGCTAGCTATTTCAATGATCTTTCTAACCATCCTGTTCGATTTGCATGTTAACATGTTTTGAGGCAAGCATATAAAACTGTATAACATTTAAGCAACTATTATATTCATCTCGTGTCCCGTGCACTTGTTAAGCAGTGAAAAGGGGTGTGAAGGCCACTGGCAATGTCAAGCCATCGCGGACTATAGCAGGGTTAGACGATGCCCCTTTTGCGTCGAGTAGCGAGCCCTATGCGAAAGTGCCTGCATAACTCACGCCGATGAAGGGTTGGCGCTGCTACACTCATTCCTCCCGGGCCGAATCGTCCCTTGGCCTAGGCAACCGTTCGAGGAAACTTCACCTTGTCGACAAGTTGTCTAATGACCGTTTTCCTTTAAACTTAGTTGATTTGCTTCCTTAGCCGTATCGTTGCGATAAACGTTAATCGATTCATTCATTGTTTTGCACAGGCTAAGTGGATCTGTATAAGAAAACACATTTTCTATTTTCAAAACCGGCAGTTTGATAGCAAGTGTTTCGAAAAGAATCGTGCAACGATTTTTTGATTTTACAATGTTATGATAAGCATTCATTTACTTCACATATTGAGTTTTGAAGTAGAGGGACGAGGTGAAGGAGGTCAGCCACTAGTCTTAGCCTTGCTTCAAGCGAGCGACCGGTTGGCTGCGCTGACGTCGCCTACGCGATCACCTGCCATCACATAAGCAACTGATTAGAACACTGTATAATTCAAGGAATTTCGATATGAATGCGAAGCTCGAAAACGCAAGTCACGAAAACTCATTCAGAAAATATTCATAAAAAACGTATTCACGAAAACCAAAGCCAAAGCCAAATCAAGTACGGCATAAAAATCAGAGCAACGGGAGGTCTCTTCCGACTCAGCCGCAGAGCCAATCCTCGAGGCGCAACCCACTGAATATGGAACTTGGTTTCGAAGAAGCCATTCCATAACGTAGAATGGATCTTAATTCAACCGTTCCCGTTCGATCGACTCGGCCGATTCTGACCTATCGGTCTCGACCGAATCGATAGCGATAGTGTTCCTTTCTTGCGCACCCCGTGGACGGAAACGGGGCCCGATGTAGGGACGGGGTACTACACCATAACCAACTAATAAAAAATTTCGTCCTCAAAACTTAAAGGTAGAACCTACCTCTACGAGAATAACGAAGGAAATTTCTTCTTCATTTCTGACTCAAGCACCCACGTCGACTCTTCGACCGAATGGTTCCTCCAGAGGACGCGGACGAGAGGGATCGCTCAATTTCGCAGCAGCTTATCCTTGCGTTCTATGATTTGAACTGGCTCTTCAACGTAGGATAAGTCGGACTTTAGCTCCAGGTGGCCAAAATCTACCACGTGGCTTGGGTCGTGTACGTACTTCCGCAGTTGAAAGACATGGAAGACATTGTGTACACCTTCAAGCGCTGGTGGTAGGGCAATTTTATAGGCCACTGGGGCAACCCGTTCGAGTATTTTGAACGGCCCAACGAATCTCGGGCTCAACTTTTCTTTTGCGCCGAACCGAGTAACTTTTCGCATGGGCGACACCATAAAAAATACGTGATCGCCTTCTTGAAACTCGAGGGGTCGACGATGAATGTTTGCATAGCTTTTCTAACGACTCTGTGCAGTCTTTAGTCTTTCCCGAATGAGCCGAATTTTCTGCACGGTCTGTTCCACCAGTTCCGGGCCGAGAATCTGCCGCTCTCCGACTTTGTCCCAGCAAATGGGTGATCGACACTTGCGTCCGTACAAGGCTTCATACGACGCCATTTGAATTCTGGATTGATAGCTGTTGTTGTATGCGAATTCGGCCAGAGGTAGATGATTGTCCCAGCTTGATTTGAAGTCAATTGCGCAGAGTCGTAGCATGTCTTTGAGAATCTGATTGACGCGCTCCATTTGGCCGTCGGTCTGAGGATGGTAAGCTGAGCTGAACTGCAACTTGGTACCCAGCGCCGACTGAAGGCTACTCCAGAATCGCGACATGAACTGTGAATCCCGATTGGAGACGATGGATACTGGAACTCCGTACCGCCGTACTATCTCATCAAGATAAATCTGCGCCAGGCAATCAATGCTCCAAGTAACTTTGATGACAATAAAGTGCGCTGACTTGGTTAGTCGATCGACGATGACCCAGATGGCATCACTTCCCCGCGGCGTCTTCGGCAGACCAACAATAAAATCTATGCACACGTGCTGCCACTTTTATTCCGGAATCGCCAGATTCTGCATCTCCCCGCCCAGTCTCTAGTGCTTAACTTTCACCTGCTGACAGGCCATGCATTGCGACAGGAAAAGTGCCACATCTCTTTTTATCCCGTACCACCAGAAGTTTGTGCGGAGGTCCTTGTACATCTTCATACTACCGGGATGCAAGGTGTACTTCGCGTAGTGTGCCTCCGACAATATCTTCTTTCTAAGTTCTGAATCATCCGGAACGCATAGCCTACCCCTCAATCGAAGCATACCGGTCTCGTCTTCCGCAAAGACGGTCGTCCTGCCCGTCGAGATTAGATCTCACATTTTCTTTAGGTATGGATCATCCTTCAGAGCGGTCTTGATCTTTTCAAGCAAGCTCGGCTCTAACTGCAACTTTGCTAACTGTACATTCCGAAATTGGACTCGGAGTTCGATGCCCATCTCTTCTAGGTCGCGTAGCAGTCTGCGGTCGATGGATAGCGAGGCTATGTACTTCCGACTCAGAGCGTCCGCCACAACATTTCCTTTTCCCGGCATGTAGTCGATAGTCAAGTCGTAATCCTTGATTAGTTCAAGCCAGCACCTTTGCTGCAAGTTCAGTTCCCTCTGCGTGAATAGATACTTGAGGCTCTTGTGATTGGTATAGATCGTGTACGCCACGCCATAAAGATAGTGACGCCACAATTTCAACGCGAACACAATCGCCGCTAACTCCAGGTCATGCGTGGGATAATTCTTCTCGTGCGGCTTTAGCTATCGGAAAGCAAAAGATATCACCTTATTCTGCTGCATCAACACACACCCCAAGCCCTGACCGGACGCATCGCTGAATATCTGGAAACCCTCAGTCCCTTCTGGAAGTACGAGTATCGGGGCCGAGACGAGCCGTTGCTTTAATTCTTGGAATAAAGCTTCACAATCGTCTGACCATTCGAATGCGACTCCTTTCTAGGTGAGGCGAGTCAGAGGCGATGCGATCTTCGCGAAGTCTTTCACGAAGTGTACGTGTCGATAGTATCCCACTAAGCCAAGGAAACTTCGAATCTCGCTGACGGACGTTGGCCGCTTCCAAACGACGATGGCTTCAACTTTCTTTGGGTCGACCGCAATGCCTTCAGCTGAAATGATGTATCCGAGGAATGCGACGCTACTCAGCCAAAATTCACATTTGCTTCGCTTTGCATACAACTGATTTTCTCGAAGGGTCTGAAGCACGGTCCGTAGATGCTCAGTGTGTTGCTGCTTATTCTTCGAGTAGACGAGTATGTCGTCGATGAAGACTACTACGAACTTGTCGAGGAATGGTCTGAACACCCGATTCATCAGATCCATAAAAGTAGCAGGGGCATTCGTTAGACCGAACGGCATTACCAGGAACTCGTAATGGCTGTATCGAGTGCGAAAGGCAGACTTCGACACATCGTCTGGCTTGATCTTGAGTTGATGGTAACCCGAACGCAGATCAATTTTAGAGAACACCGTGGCTCCTTGAAGCTGATCAAACAGATCGTCTATGGGGGGCAGGGGGTATTTATTCCAGATGGTGGCTTTATTCAGCTCGCGGTAGTCGATACAAAGACGTATAGAGCCATCCTTCTTTCTGACAAACAGCACGGGCGCTCCCCAGGACGAGACGCTGGGTCGAATGAATCCTTTGTCGAGCAACTCTTGTAACTGCACCTTGAGTTCTTTAAGCTCTGCAGGGGCCATTCTGTACGGGGCTTTCGAGATCGGTCGAGTGTCGGGGAATGTATCGATAGTGAACTCAATCTCTCGATCAGGCGGCATGCCAGGCAGCTCGTCCAGGAATACATCGGGGAATTCTGCCACAATGTTGGTCTGACCCACGTTTGCACCATCCTATCGCATGTATCGAATGGAAGCTAGATAGCCTCAGCACCCGGAATGCAGCATCCGTCGAGCAGATATTGCGGAGATCACCATGCAGGTCGGCGATGCCTCACCATACGAGTAGCAGAATTTAGGCTCTCCAGGTATACGGAACGTGACCCTCTTTTCAGCGCAGTCTATGGTTGCATTGCACGGACCGAGCCAATCCATCCTCAGAATGATATCGTAGTCCTTAATATTTAGAACTATCGTATCGAGACTGATCTTTTGACTACCTATACAGATGATTCCATCTCCGCAGACTAAATTTGTAAGTAGTGGCATGCCCGACGGTACGTTGACAGTGAGATCGAGGCCCAGTGGTGTCAAGAAAAATTTGTGCTCGGCGGCAAAGTCCGTCGATATAAAACTATGCGTGGCACCTGAATCAAACAATACACGAGAAGGTTTATTATTGAATTGCAGTATACCTGTCACGACTGTATCAGATGCAAACGCTTCGTCTCGAGTCATGGCGTAGACGCGGCCCTGGGCATTGGGGCGACGGTCTTGGCCATTCTGTTGTGCGGTCAGTGGAGCCCGAGGTGCTTGGCCTCGGTTTTGTTGATGTTGTAGGGGGCGTTGGTTCGGCGTAGCTTTCGGGCAGTCCCTTGCAAAGTGATTTGCTTTGCCGTACTGGAAACATGTTCTGTGCTTAAATCGGCACTCGGTGTCCAGGTGCCCGTCCTTGTGGCAGAAATTGCAGACCATCCCCTCCTTCGTCTGGTTGCCGCAATATTGACGCTTGTGCACGTTTTTGCCTCCCATATTACTATGGCGTTTGTTATTGAAGTGAACAGCGCTGGTAATAGTAGGAGGATACTCGGACTCCAGACGGAGAGCATGGTTGAGTGCCTCGCCCATGGTTTTGTATTCCGGCACCGAGACATGAGCACGGATAGTGCAACGCAGGCCCACTACAAATCGTTTTGCTCGACTTGCAGTGGTAGGTAGATAGTCTCCAGCAAACTTGGCCAGTTTGTTGAATTTGGCCGTATATTGCCGTATAGTCATATTCCCTTGCGTCAACTGCGTAAACTCGTTTTCTTTTTTCTGTCGCACGGCTGCAGAAAGATATTCAGTCTCGAACGCATTTTTGAATGTTGCCCATGAGATCGCCGCCGTCTCGCCTTCACGTCGAATAGCCCGCTTCTGTACAGCCCACCAATAGTGCGCATTTATTTGAAGTAAAAGTTAAGCACACACGACTTTCTTCAAGTCCTCGACACCCAGAAGCTCAAACTTGTCTTCCAGCTCCTCCAACCAGTAGATCGCCACGGAGGGATCTTCTGTGCCGTTGAAGGAAGTGCGGCAGCTTTTCGTGAATTTTGACACGTCGAAGTTAGAACTTCTCGGTACTGCAGGTGAGAGCACGGGCGCCTCTGGTTCAGCTTCGTTGGATCGAACCGCAGGCTGGGTCACGGCAGGTGTCATCGTTGAATTGTTGTTGTTGCCCACGACCGACTGTACGATTTGCTGGAGGGTATTCAGCTGCTGCTGCTGCATCTTGAATTGAGCCTCGAACCGATTCTCAAATTGGATCTGACGAGCCTCCGCTTGCTGATGATGGAGCTCGTTTTGACGTTGCTGCATTTCAAGCATTTGCAGCATACGTTACATCGGGTCGCCGGAAGGTCCGGCTACGGTAGGCGTCATTCCCGTTGGGTTAACGGAATGCTCGGGTCTGGAAGTACTCGAGCCGCTGGAAGCGCTCGCCTCATCCTCTGCCTGAGCTCCCGTAACTGCAGGGAAAACGGAAAGGCAACTCTCATTAGTTTCAGAAAATGTCCTGGGTTCAGCGTATGGATCAACTTTTCTCATCGACACGAGGTCAACGGTTGGAGACTATAACTCGACATTGGAGGCCAAGGACTTAAAGCCGTGCTCTGATACCATTATGTCACGCCCCGATTCCGTCGAATCGATAGTCGTCCCCCGGGCGTGATACCGTGCGAACCTAATTTGCGATCGCACAATGCATAGTCATAAGGTAATCCGAGACACGAGATATAAGAGAGTACGCAGACAAATTGATTCACACAATAAGTAAAGGAAACTTGATTTTTATTGATAATGAACATCTTTTACAGACTCCGATACAAGACTCATTACTGCACGGGCTATAACATGACTCGATTACAAAAGAGTGCCGATGAGATAGCCGTTGCATACATTGCACACATCCCTCAATATACAACAAAGTACTCCAGTGACCTGGATGGGAGGGACGCTGAGTCATCTTTCTTGGACTGTCGAGAGCCTTCAAAAGTGGAGTCGCAAAGAAAGTCTTCGACGCACGGCCGAAGCTTCAAAAGTTACGAACGTCGCCGAGCTAGTTGGCGTGTCCTTCCTGGTTCACGGGACCTGCAAAGAGCGAGGATCAGCACGAACACATGTACTAGCGAATGGCTAATTAAATCTGAGCTTTGCATTTGATTCAAGAAGTTTCATAAACATGTTAGCTAGCTATTTCAATGATCTTTCTAACCATCCTGTTCGATTTGTATGTTAACATGTTTTGAGACAAGCATATGAAACTGTATAACATTTAAGCAAATATCATATTCATCCCGTGTCCCGTGCACTTGTTAAGAAGTGAAAAGGGGTGTGAAGGCCACTGGCAATGTCAAGCCATCGCGGACTATTGCAGGGTTAGACGACGACCCTTTCGCGTCGGGTAGCGAGCCCTGTACGAAAGTGCCCGAATAACTCGCGCCGATGAAGGGTTGGCGCTGCTACACTCGTTCCTCCCGGGCCGAATCGGTCCCATGGCCTAGGCAACTGTTCGAGGAAACTTCACCTTGTCGACAAGTTGTCCAATGACCGTTTTTCTTTAAACTTAGTTGATTTGCTTCCTTAGTCGTATCATTGCGATAAACGTTAATCGATTCATTCATTGTTTTGCATATGCTAAGTGGATCTGTATAAGAAAACACGTTTTCCATTTTCAAAATCGGCAGTTTGATAGCAAGTGTTTCAAAAAGTATCGTGCCACAATTTCTTGATTTTGTACTGTTATGATAAGCATTCATTTTACTTCACATATTGAGTTTTAAAGTAGAGGGACGAGGTGAAGGAGGTCAGCCACGCGCCTTAGCCTTGCTTCAAGCGAGCGACCGGTTGGCTGCGCTGACATCGCCTACGCGATCACCTGTAATCGCATAAGCAACTGATTAGAACACTGTATAATTCAAGGAATTTTGATATGAATGCGAAGCTCGAAAACGCAAGTCACGAAAACTCATTCGGAAAACATTCACGAAAAACGCATTCACGAAAACCAAAGCCAAAGCCAAATCAAGTGCGGCATAAAAATCAGAGCAACGGGAGGTCACTTCCGACTCAGCCGTAGAGCCAATCCTCGAAGCACAACCCGCTGAATATGGGACTTGGTTCCGAAAAAGCCATTCCATAACGTGGAATGGATCTTAATTCAACCGTTCTCGTTCGATCGACTCGGCCGATTCTGACCTATCGGTCCCGACCGAATCGATAGCGACATTGTTCATTTCTTGCGCACCCCGTGGACGGAAATGGGGCACGATATAGGGACGGGGCACTACACAAGCACATGTTCCTCCACCTTTCATCCGACTCAGACTATTTTGTATTTCCCGCGAAGGGCACTTCCAGAATAGGCACACAGACCATCAAAATCATCAAATGGTCTCCTAACTTCAACCCCAAAGCCGACTCGACTATAGTATCCACATGGATCACCCTTCCTAACCTTTCCCTCGTCTGCTTCCCCGCAGCTGCCCTCAAACGGATTGCCAGTTCCTTTGGCACCCTGGTAGCGATCGCAGAAGAAACCCATAACTTCTCAAAGTGCAACTACGGAAAGATATACGTGGAGTTAGATCTCGCAATTGATCACCCTCCCAAACTAATAGAGTTCGAACTCGGAGATCAAACACACCACCAACCGCTGCTCTACGACAACAACATCCTCTTTTGTAAGCACTGTCAGATGAGCGATCACTCTTTGCAGCACTGCTTCCGTGCCAACCCCGAGCTAAAGAATCCCAGCACGCGCCACCAGTGCGATACGACTACTCACCGTGACCCCGACACCGTCAATCAGACTCCGTCCCCAAGTCCCACCCTTCTTATCGACGACCCAACTCTTCCGTCCCGTCCCCGTTCAGCCGACAGAACCAGCTCTGCTATCATCCCTTTCAACCCACCTGTCATCCCACTCAACAATTCATTTGAACTCCTCACATGCATTACTTCCGACAATTCTCACGATAACTCAAGTGAGCCCACTTCTTCCAGATCAGGCGAAGATGCCCGGACTGATCCCCCTAGGCCCAGTCGCTCTTCCGAGCTACACAACCACCCCAACACACATAACACTGGCGTTGACAGTGCCCAAAACTCGCCAACCTCCATCTCGTCCCTCAAATCCTCTAAGCGAACCATCCTCCCCTCCTGAGGTCTCTCAATCTCCCTCGCTCACCACCTATTGCCCGGCTACCGAGGTTCAAACGGAGAGCCGCCCTGAGCAGCATATTGTTCCTCAGCCTCTTGATGCTCATCCTACTTGTCTTATTTTAACCGAAAGGTTCTGGCAAGCCAAGGAAGCAGATTTTCTGAATCGTGACAATCCTTTATGCGCCCTCGAAGAATGTGATAATGATCCCGCGACCCCTTGACAGATATCAATGGAGGTAGCGAGCATGGCAGGACTAGCAAAGGCAACAGAGACACCGGGCACACTACCACATCTCCCAAAAAATTCTCCAAGAAGAACAAAAACAAACAAAAGCAGCAGACGGCTATGACTACAAGGTCCGCCATGAAGCTTAACTATCCCCCTTCCCATAACACGTCAAATGCTTAACATCATCTCTTGGAATGTGAGAGGTCTTGGAAATAAACCGACGCTGAATAGAATCCTCAGCCTCAAGAAAACTAATCGTATTGACCTCCTAATCATCATTGAACCAAAAATTCCCCATAGCAGAATCAAAGCCACCCAAATCAAGCTTGGCTTCCCTCAAGCTATCACAGGATGTAATGACATCTAGATTTTTTTGGCTCCCGAATTCAAATTTGGCATTATAAAAGATTCGCCTCAGGCCCTCTCTTGTTGGGTAGAACATCCGACCCTCAAGTCCCGCTCCATCCTTTCTGTCGTTCATGGTAGCTGCGATTTACCCGAGCGTCGAATGCTTTGGAAAGACCTGTTGATGGCCGCATTACCCTTCCAAGGTCTTCCGTGGCTATGCATTGGAGATTTCAACACAGTGTCCTGCAGAGAGGAGAAATCTGGTGGCCGCCCGTCCAGCCAGCGATGGATGATTTCAACAACTTCATCTTCCTCGAAAACTTAACCCCCATCCCGTTCCATGGCAGCAAATTCACCTGGTGCAACATGCAGGAGGGTCACCGGCGGCAGTACTCCCGATTGGATCGGGCGTTGACCAACGATTGTTGGTCCAACATGGGGCTGATCACTAACCTCTCCCACCTTAACTCTACCGAATCGGATCACTCCCCTCTTCTCATCAGGATCAGCAACAACCACACCGTCACCAAAAAAATATTCTGCTTCCTCGACTTCTGGCATCACCATCCCCAATTACAAAACGTCGTGGCTGCCACCTGGGCATCCATCTCAGATCTTGACCCCCTAACGCGGATGGCGGCCAAACTCAAAGCCGTTCGTAAGGCATTAACATCCTGGAGCAGAGAGGCTTTCAGAGACATCTTCCAGGCGATTAAGGTGGCAGAGGACGACGTTACCCGCACTAAGTCCGCGTGTGCCAGCGACAGATCTTCGACTACCCGCGCACAGCTCAACCTTGCCAGAGCGCTGCTTAAATCCAAACTGAAAGTAGAAACAAAATTCTGGAGGCAAAAAGCTAGATTAACTTGGGACACGGATAGGGACCATAACATAAGGTTCTTTCATGCGTGTGTCAAAGGTCGCAGAAACAAACTTAAACTACACCGAATTTACGACAAAAATGGTGCATTGGTAGAAGACCAGGATGGTATTCAGGCTGCAGCCAAGAACTTCTACTCTGACCTTTTCACTAAAGAGCCTGTCGTCAAAGACGACGCGCTCCTTTCCTCTATCCCATCCCTCATCAGCGACAGCAAGAATGAGACCCTGTTGGGCACCCCTTCGGAGGAGGAGGTCAAGGCGACTGTATGGTCCATTAATGAACACAGTGCTCCGTGATCAGACAGATTCAATGGGGTCTTTTTCAGAGCTTGTTGGGACATCTTAAAATCCGATCTATCGGAGGCTACTTCAGCCTTTTTCCAAGGGGCAACTTATCCCAATTCTATTTTCTGCACCAACATTATCCTTATCCCCAAGAAAGACAATCCAGAAACCTTCAAGGACTTCCGCCCTATCAACCTTTGCACCTTTACCGACAAGATTATATCGAAAATTGTCGCTAACCAGATGTCCAATCTCCTCCCCAAGATTATTTCTGAAGAACAAAGCGGGTTTGTTAAAGGCCGTAGCATAACAGACAACATCCTCCTCGCCCAAGAGATGATAATATGTATGAAGTTCCCGTCAAGAGGGGGAAACATTGCAATCAAACTAGACATGGAGAAGGCTAACGACCGCCTTAACTGACAATTCATGATCTGGGTATTCAGGGCTTTTGGCTTCTCCGAATCCTAGATCGACATCATATTCAGATCTATCAGCAATGCTTGATTTTCCACCATCATCAACGGCCAGGCAGCCGGATTCTTCCGATCTACTCATGGGGTTAGACAGGGGGACCCCCTCTCCTCCACTATTTTTATTATTGCGGCAGAAGCCCTCAGCAGAAGCCTCAACAATATGCCCAGTATGCCCGGTTTCTGCCACTTTCATACCACGTTCGGCTGCCCTCTGATCACCCACCTGGCGTACGCATACGACATCCTAATCTTCTCCTCTGGAGACAGCGAATCGATCGAGGTGGTCCGGAGAACAATAGCGAGATACACCGCTTGCTCCGGCCAGTGTGTCAATAACAACAAGAGCTTCATCTATACTCATCACAAAGCTAACAGAACTTGCTCATCCCTGCTTTCCAATATTACCTCCTGGGCCACGGTATACCCCCCTTTCCTTTACTTGGGCTGCCCACTGGTGTACGGAAAGTCGAACTCAGGGATATACGAACACATGGTTGACAAAATCTGTAAACTGATCGCGGGATGGCACAATGCCACTCTATCTCCGGGGGGCAAGATGATCCTCATTAAACACATTCTATCTTCCATCCCGTTGTACACCATGGCCGTCAGCTCCCCTCCCAAGAAGGTCCTCCACAATCTCGAATCCCTCTTCGCCAAGTTCTTCTGGGGTCAAAGCGACGGCAAGGACAAACATCACTGGGCCGGTTGGGACACCATGGCCAAACCCACCGAAGAAGGAGGTCTGGGCTTCAGCAGACTTGCCTACATCGTTGACGCCTGCTCCATGAAGCTATGGTGGAAGTTACGCACGGAGAGCTCGTTATGGACGAGGTTCATGAGAGCTAGATACTCCAGATTCTGCCATCTGTCGGAGGCGGTCACTAACAATAGATCCTCGGCGTCTTGGCGCCGCATAATCTACGGGTGCCACATCGCAGAACCTTTAATCTGCCTTCAGTTGGGCGACGATCGCTCATCGGCCTGCCTGAAATGGTGGTTAGGAGAAGACACCATTCAACCCATCTCTAGAACACTCAGGGGTGCACAATCAGAGACCTATGGGAGGGCGGCTTCGGATGGAACTGTAGAAGAATTAAAGATTGGCTTGGCCAGCCGACGGCCGGCGGTATTCTTGCTGCCAATCTTCGGGTCACTGACGAGGCCAACACATGGAGTTGGTCCCCTAACACGGGGAGAAATTTTATGCTGGCCTCTGCCAGAATTGTGGCCAGAGGCAGAGGCATACCGGATAACACGTGCGCCAAGCTCTAGCAGTCCTGCATACCCATCAAATGGTCTATCCTTATCTGGCGAGCACTGAGACGGAAGCTTCCCACGGACAATTACATCAGATCTATCGGATTCAGCCTCGCGTCCAGATGTCACTGCTGCGTGGAGCACACATCAAAATCGGCGGAGCACGTCCTACTTTCGGGCGACTTGGCGACCCATATTTGGCTCAACCTTCACAACAGACTGAGTCTTGCCCCCCTCCGACTGGGGACTTTCACGATCTCCTGGCCAGTTGGAGCGGCTCCCATGGTCATCAGATCGTCGTAGTCGCTGGTATCTGGGTTCTATGGAAGAACAGGAACAATCATAGATATGAAGGCTGTCACGCCCCGATCCCGCTAGGGTCGTCCGTCTTGCTTGGATCCCTGCGGGATCGATCGTCCTCGCTAAGGCGTGATGCCGTGCAAGCCTAAGTTGCGCTTGCACAAGGCCATGTACCTGCACAAAAACAACTAGTCAAGCAAAAACACACGCACGCACCCATTAGTCAAGCATAACACACGCACGCACCCATTGCAGAAAACCAAATATTGGACACAGAGATTTGAAATGGAAATACTCATTTTATTCATAGCTTGAAAGGAATACAAGTACAAAGCTTTGCAACTCAGATTTGCCTTATAATTTGGCTACAAGATTCTCTTTGAAATACTCTTTTGAAATTAGCCACAATGCCCATACATGATATCCTTTATTACAAGCTGGAATTGAAAGACACCTTCAAGGAAATGAAAACTGGAAACTTGCAATTGACTGAAAGTAAACTTCGAGGCGATCCACGAGCTCTACTGGGCTAGACGAGCTTCGGTGCCTCACTTGAAATCCCCCTGTCTCCTTTTGCTTCTGAAAAGGATACCCACAACGTAGGTCAGTACACATCATGTACTGGCGAGCGGCTTTTGGCCGAACTCGCAAATCTCTGCACTAAATCAATATGTTGAGCTAACATTTACTAGTGATCTTTCTACTTGTCTAGGTTCTTTTTAACAATTCATAAGAACATGACAGATAGAAATATCATAGCAACTTACCCTCGCCGGCAGTCATCCCTGCACAAAACCATGTTAGCACAATTTGCATAATGAGTAATTCATGATTCATTCTTGCAGATATTGAAGTTGTCATTCGGGTCATGCAGGTGTACTATTCTACATGTTGGTCCATGGGTTTTCCCCATGATTAGCCGCTGTGACTCTTTGGTTCAGCTCGTCGCTAAGGACTCAGATCGACTCCCATTTTCACATGGAGGCCCTAATCTCTCCTAGGCCGAGCGGTTCCAGGTGCCCCCAGATACCACCCGAGAGACAATATTTCCTTGTATACAAGTTGTCCGAGACCAAATGCATGCTCTAGCCGTTCTATCAGATGAGACACACTTGGACTTATGCACAGGTATACGACACGTTTGATTCGTGCCTTCAGGTTTATCTCAACACGTACAAGTTCGTCTGTACATGTCTACATTTCAAGCATACTGATGACAAGCAGATGATCATTCTTATCGAGCAGATAGAGTGGCAACACATATTCTTGCATTTGATTCAATTCAATTATCTTTCTTATCTTTTGTGGATGTGGTATCGTTGATCATTGGGACAAGGCAACAGAGTAGACTAGAGATCATTTTTCTTAGGCGTACAGATCAATGTCTGTTCGGTTGAAGCAACTCACCGAGATGAATCTTAGTAGAGAGAAGGAGGGACTTCACGCGCCGTTCACGAATAATTCACGCGCCTACAATGGCACCAACAGTTGATTAGCATACTTCGTCTCTTTCTCTCAAGATTCGGAATGAATGCGAAATACGATGAAAGCGAACAATAAAAACCAATCATCGAAAACCAACACGAAAACGCATTCATCAAAACCAAGCAGCAAAGAGAAAACATTCAGCAAAACTCTTGGATTCATTTCAATAGAAGCCAATCCATCAATTGGAAAGGTTCATTGCATTTCATCCGTGATCAATCGATACCGGCAAAGGTTTCACCAAATACTCAGTTCATGACTGAGTCAACAAGCCGTAGGTATTACATAGTGGACCGCAAGGAGCGGGGCACCACATAATAACCCACCAAGAAAAGTTTTGTCCTCAAAACTTAAGAAACAAAACTCACCTCCACTATTGTTGCATTCTGGGTCAAGCAACGTGGAGAGATTGAAGACGCGCGCATTAGTCCGCTGCGGCTGGTTGGCGGATGGTCTCTAAGCGGCGGTGGGCCTGGCAGTTGCCCACGCTCTTCAGTGTCATCTTTATTCTGATCCGTTCTATTCTTTTTCGGGCAATATTTGACTGAATGGCCCTGTGGCCACAACGAAAACAAGCGTTGTTAGCGGCACGACAGTCCTTTTTGACGTGCCCACTCTTGCCACAGTGACTGCAACTCTGGCCATTCACATAGCGGCAGTCTCTTTGACATGCCCTCGACGACCGCAGAAGCCGCATACAGGTTTGTTGTTTTGTTCCCCGTCAGTCTTTTTCTCTCCGTCATGATATCTCTTGACGGGCTGATTCCGACTGTTCTGCGCTTTGTTGGACGCTTTCCTCTGCTCGAACTGTTCTACCTGGAGCGCCGCCTCAAAGGCTTGAGAATAGGACTCGCATTCTCGATTCAGCACACTTAACTGGATGTCGTAATTCAGACCTTCCACGAATCGATTTATGCGAGTCTGTTCCGTGGGGAGCCAAGCAGCGGCAAAATTTGCCAACTTAGCAAATTCAGATTCATAGTCCTCTACGGACATATCCCCCTGTTTCAGTGTGATGAAGTCATCCTCCATCTTCTTGCTCATGGCTCGAGGCAGATATTGATCGAGAAACGCCTTCTTGAACAAGGCCCACGAGATCTTTCCATTCCTAGCCGTTGCGAGCAGCGCCGGCTTCTTCGCCTTCCACCAGTCCTTCGCCCGCAGCCGTAGGAGCATAATGGCACAGACTACCTTTTTGCTACTTGGAACTCCTATGAACGCGAACAGAGTCTCTATTTTATCAATCCAGTCCATCACCTTGTCGGGTGACGTCCTGCCTTGAAATTCTGGAGGTTTCGCGTCCAAGAAGTCCTTTGGCTTAAAGACAGTGTGCCTTTGCGCCGGCTGGGGCTCATCACCTTCTACGGGCTCGATCTCGGGCGTTCCCGTCTGTTCCGTCGCTGCAGTGGCATTTTGATTTACCGCAAGCGCCGTGACAAGCTGGGTCAAGGCATCCAATTGCTTTTGTTGGGCAGCCGCTCGGGCCTGGTGTATTTGGTTGTTTTCCTCACTATCCTGCCTTTGCAGCTCCAACATTCTCATGATCCGTTCTATCGGATCGGTCGAGCCAGAGGCACGAGGAGGAGCCATTTCTCTACAAAACAGTATAACTTCTGTCAGTCTCATAAAATATTATGGACTTATTGTATGGGGCATTGGTTTTCATAACTCAAAATCGGGACACTTTTGAAAGCCGTCAAAGTACTTTATATACTTTTTGAAAACGATATTTGCAAGAGGCCAAGGACGTAAAACCGTGCTCTGATACCACTTTGTCACGCCCCGATCCCGCTAGGGTCGTCCGTCTTGCTTGGATCCCTGCGGGATCGATCGTCCTCGCTAAGGCGTGATGCCGTGCAAGCCTAAGTTGCGCTTGCACAAGGCCATGTACCTGCACAAAACAACTAGTCAAGCAAAAACACACGCACGCACCCATTAGTCAAGCATAACACACGCACGCACCCATTGCAGAAAACCAAATATTGGACACAGAGATTTGAAATGGAAATACTCATTTTATTCATAGCTTGAAAGGAATACAAGTACAAAGCTTTGCAACTCAGATTTGCCTTATAATTTGGCTACAAGATTCTCTTTGAAATACTCTTTTGAAATTAGCCACAATGCCCATACATGATATCCTTTATTACAAGCTGGAATTGAAAGACACCTTCAAGGAAATGAAAACTGGAAACTTGCAATTGACTGAAAGTAAACTTCGAGGCGATCCACGAGCTCTACTGGGCTAGACGAGCTTCGGTGCCTCACTTGAAATCCCCCTGTCTCCTTTTGCTTCTGAAAAGGATACCCACAACGTAGGTCAGTACACATCATGTACTGGCGAGCGGCTTTTGGCCGAACTCGCAAATCTCTGCACTAAATCAATATGTTGAGCTAACATTTACTAGTGATCTTTCTACTTGTCTAGGTTCTTTTTAACAATTCATAAGAACATGACAGATAGAATATATCATAGCAACTTACCCTCGCCGGCAGTCATCCCTGCACAAAACCATGTTAGCACAATTTGCATAATGAGTAATTCATGATTCATTCTTGCAGATATTGAAGTTGTCATTCGGGTCATGCAGGTGTACTATTCTACATGTTGGTCCATGGGTTTTCCCCATGATTAGCCGCTGTGACTCTTTGGTTCAGCTCGTCGCTAAGGACTCAGATCGACTCCCATTTTCACATGGAGGCCCTAATCTCTCCTAGGCCGAGCGGTTCCAGGTGCCCCCAGATACCACCCGAGAGACAAATATTTCCTTGTATACAAGTTGTCCGAGACCAAATGCATGCTCTAGCCGTTCTATCAGATGAGACACACTTGGACTTATGCACAGGTATACGACACGTTTGATTCGTGCCTTCAGGTTTATCTCAACACGTACAAGTTCGTCTGTACATGTCTACATTTCAAGCATACTGATGACAAGCAGATGATCATTCTTATCGAGCAGATAGAGTGGCAACACATATTCTTGCATTTGATTCAATTCAATTATCTTCTCTTATCTTTTGTGGATGTGGTATCGTTGATCATTGGGACAAGGCAACAGAGTAGACTAGAGATCATTTTTCTTAGGCGTACAGATCAATGTCTGTTCGGTTGAAGCAACTCACCGAGATGAATCTTAGTAGAGAGAAGGAGGGACTTCACGCGCCGTTCACGAATAATTCACGCGGCCTACAATGGCACCAACAGTTGATTAGCATACTTCGTCTCTTTCTCTCAAGATTCGGAATGAATGCGAAATACGATGAAAGCGAACAATGAAAACCAATCATCGAAAACCAACACGAAAACGCATTCATCAAAACCAAGCAGCAAAGAGAAAACATTCAGCAAAACTCTTGGATTCATTTCAATAGAAGCCAATCCATCAATTGGAAAGGTTCATTGCATTTCATCCGTGATCAATCGATACCGGCAAAGGTTTCACCAAATACTCAGTTCATGACTGAGTCAACAAGCCGTAGGTATTACATAGTGGACCGCAAGGAGCGGGGCACCACATAATAACCCACCAAGAAAAAGTTTTGTCCTCAAAACTTAAGAAACAAAACTCACCTCCACTATTGTTGCATTCTGGGTCAAGCAACGTGGAGAGATTGAAGACGCGCGCATTAGTCCGCTGCGGCTGGTTGTGCGGATGGTCTCTAAGCGGCGGTGGGCCTGGCAGTTGCCCACGCTCTTCAGTGTCATCTTTATTCTGATCCGTTCTATTCTTTTTCGGGCAATATTTGACTGAATGGCCCTGTTGGCCACAACGAAAACAAGCGTTGTTAGCGGCACGACAGTCCTTTTTGACGTGCCCACTCTTGCCACAGTGACTGCAACTCTGGCCATTCACATAGCGGCAGTCTTCTTTGACATGCCCTCGACGACCGCAGAAGCCGCATACAGGTTTGTTGTTTTGTTCCCCGTCAGTCTTTTCTCTCCGTCATGATATCTCTTGACGGGCTGATTCCGACTGTTCTGCGCTTTGTTGGACGCTTTCCTCTGCTCGAACTGTTCTACCTGGAGCGCCGCCTCAAAGGCTTGAGAATAGGACTCGCATTCTCGATTCAGCACACTTAACTGGATGTCGTAATTCAGACCTTCCACGAATCGATTTATGCGAGTCTGTTCCGTGGGGAGCCAAGCAGCGGCAAAATTTGCCAACTTAGCAAATTCAGATTCATAGTCCTCTACGGACATATCCCCCTGTTTCAGTGTGATGAAGTCATCCTCCATCTTCTTGCTCATGGCTCGAGGCAGATATTGATCGAGAAACGCCTTCTTGAACAAGGCCCACGAGATCTTTCCATTCCTAGCCGTTGCGAGCAGCGCCGGCTTCTTCGCCTTCCACCAGTCCTTCGCCCGCAGCCGTAGGAGCATATGGCACAGACTACCTTTTTGCTACTTGGAACTCCTATGAACGCGAACAGAGTCTCTATTTTATCAATCCAGTCCATCACCTTGTCGGGTGACGTCCTGCCTTGAAATTCTGGAGGTTTCGCGTCCAAGAAGTCCTTTGGCTTAAAGACAGTGTGCCTTTGCGCCGGCTGGGGCTCATCACCTTCTACGGGCTCGATCTCGGGCGTTCCCGTCTGTTCCGTCGCTGCAGTGGCATTTTGATTTACCGCAAGCGCCGTGACAAGCTGGGTCAAGGCATCCAATTGCTTTTGTTGGGCAGCCGCTCGGGCCTGGTGTATTTGGTTTGTTTTCCTCACTATCCTGCCTTTGCAGCTCCAACATTCTCATGATCCGTTCTATCGGATCGGTCGAGCCAGAGGCACGAGGAGGAGCCATTTCTCTACAAAACAGTATAACTTCTGTCAGTCTCATAAAATATTATGGACTTATTGTATGGGCATTGGTTTTCATAACTCAAAATCGGGACACTTTTGAAAGCCGTCAAAGTACTTTATATACTTTTTGAAAACGATATTTGCAAGAGGCCAAGGACGTAAAACCGTGCTCTGATACCACTTTGTCACGCCCCGATCCCGCTAGGGTCGTCCGTCTTGCTTGGATCCCTGCGGGATCGATCGTCCTCGCTAAGGCGTGATGCCGTGCAAGCCTAAGTTGCGCTTGCACAAGGCCATGTACCTGCACAAAAACAACTAGTCAAGCAAAAACACACGCACGCACCCATTAGTCAAGCATAACACACGCACGCACCCATTGCAGAAAACCAAATATTGGACACAGAGATTTGAAATGGAAATACTCATTTTATTCATAGCTTGAAAGGAATACAAGTACAAAGCTTTGCAACTCAGATTTGCCTTATAATTTGGCTACAAGATTCTCTTTGAAATACTCTTTTGAAATTAGCCACAATGCCCATACATGATATCCTTTATTACAAGCTGGAATTGAAAGACACCTTCAAGGAAATGAAAACTGGAAACTTGCAATTGACTGAAAGTAAACTTCGAGGCGATCCACGAGCTCTACTGGGCTAGACGAGCTTCGGTGCCTCACTTGAAATCCCCCTGTCTCCTTTTGCTTCTGAAAAGGATACCCACAACGTGGGTCAGTACACATCATGTACTGGCGAGCGGCTTTTGGCCGAACTCGCAAATCTCTGCACTAAATCAATATGTTGAGCTAACATTTACTAGTGATCTTTCTACTTGTCTAGGTTCTTTTTAACAATTCATAAGAACATGACAGATAGAATATATTATAGCAACTTACCCTCGCCGGCAGTCATCCCTGCACAAAACCATGTTAGCACAATTTGCATAATGAGTAATTCATGATTCATTCTTGCAGATATTGAAGTTGTCATTCGGGTCATGCAGGTGTACTATTCTACATGTTGGTCCATGGGTTTTCCCCATGATTAGCCGCTGTGACTCTTTGGTTCAGCTCGTCGCTAAGGACTCAGATCGACTCCCATTTTCACATGGAGGCCCTAATCTCTCCTAGGCCGAGCGGTTCCAGGTGCCCCCAGATACCACCCGAGAGACAAATATTTCCTTGTATACAAGTTGTCCGAGACCAAATGCATGCTCTAGCCGTTCTATCAGATGAGACACACTTGGACTTATGCACAGGTATACGACACGTTTGATTCGTGCCTTCAGGTTTATCTCAACACGTACAAGTTCGTCTGTACATGTCTACATTTCAAGCATACTGATGACAAGCAGATGATCATTCTTATCGAGCAGATAGAGTGGCAACACATATTCTTGCATTTGATTCAATTCAATTATCTTCTCTTATCTTTTGTGGATGTGGTATCGTTGATCATTGGGACAAGGCAACAGAGTAGACTAGAGATCATTTTTCTTAGGCGTACTGATCAATGTCTGTTCGGTTGAAGCAACTCACCGAGATGAATCTTAGTAGAGAGAAGGAGGGACTTCACGCGCCGTTCACGAACAATTCACGCGGCCTACAATGGCACCAACAGTTGATTAGCATACTTCGTCTCTTTCTCTCAAGATTCGGAATGAATGCGAAATACGATGAAAGCGAACAATGAAAACCAATCATCGAAAACCAACACGAAAACGCATTCATCAAAACCAAGCAGCAAAGAGAAAACATTCAGCAAAACTCTTGGATTCATTTCAATAGAAGCCAATCCATCAATTGGAAAGGTTCATTGCATTTCATCCGTGATCAATCGATACCGGCAAAGGTTTCACCAAATACTCAGTTCATGACTGAGTCAACAAGCCGTAGGTATTACATAGTGGACCGCAAGGAGCGGGGCACCATACAAGATTCTCTTTGAAATACTCTTTTGAAATTAGCCACAATGCCCATACATGATATCCTTTATTACAAGCTGGAATATGGAAGAACAGGAACAATCATAGATATGAAGGCCGCCAACTTCTTCCTCCATAATTGTACAGAGAGGTCATTCAGACAAATTCTCAAAGCTAGGAGGCGCTGCTCCCACACCTCCCACACTTTTTGGGAGGCCCTGGCTTAGGCCTGTCTCCGGGTTCCCCGTGCCTCTCCTGTTGGCTGCAGTCGAGGTCCGGTTTCATTTTGTGCGCGTCTCGCGCTTTTTCTTCTATGTTCCCTGTGTCGCGTTGTGCGCGCTGTCTTGTATAGGCTTCGGCCTTTTGTGCCTATTTCTTCAATAAAGTTGGGGGGTTTTCAATATATATATATATATATATATATATATATATATATATATATATAGCATAGCCCAGCCCAAAACAACCAATCTATGGTTCCATAGTAATCTAGCCCAAATCCAAGCAAATCACAAAAATCTGTTTCATGAAAATGCTGGTGCGCTCAAAGCCCATATAATAACTAATAGCCCAAACTGAAACACAAACCCTGACCCCATTTATTATTAAAAATAAAACATTACTTAATCATTAACCCTAATTAAAACACTAATGGGTTTAACTAAAAAGAGGGGTCTGAAGCTGCTCCCCATTTCATATTTCCTAATCCCTAATTCCCATTCAGCGAGAGAGGGGGGAAGGAGAAAATGAGAAGGGGAGGAGAGAGGGCTTGAGGAGGAGAGCTCAGGGAGATGAGGGAGAAAAAGAGAGAGGGTCACCTAGGGGTGGATTTGGAGGAGCGAGGCGGTGGAGCTGTACGGCGATCGTGGGGGGAGCGGCGCCGGAAAAACTCAATTAGCGTTGCCAAAGGTGGAGGAGTGAAGCAGACCAGGGGCGATGCGAGGCAGAGAGACGGGGATGCGCAACGCTGTGTGCTCGGGTGCTCGGGCATGTCGGTGGCGCAGTGCTATTCCAGGCGACGGAGGGAGCGCGCCAAGATGGAGCTTGCCAAGAGAATGCGTGCCAGGTTCAACACGGAAGTCAGGTTCGTTGGGTGACCACCGACAGACGGCAGCGGAGTCGGATCTGGACGTTGGACGCTCGACGCTGTCAGGCCATGCGGCGGAGGGCAGGTTAGGCTTCACTCTCTCTTCCCTCTCTCTCGTTGATGGTAGCTGACACAACCCGCACCCATTTTTTTTAAAACGGATATGAGACGTGTCCAAGCCAGCCTATGCCGCAGTGTCGGCGGTAGAACGCTGTCACGGCCATGAAGATCAAAATCACAAATAATGCTCATTCACAAAACAATTTAACTTATAATATTCACAAGTTTTACATTTGCCGAAAATATAAACTTGTATAAATATGGAATGACTACAACTCATCTATCTAGCTAATCTCTAGGCTTTTCGTCTGCAAGTATACCCGTCACTTTCCAAGCTAAGTGAATCCACGGCTAACCTAAAAATATTGGTTTTCAGTCAGGAATGGAACGAGCACAATTCACTGAATGCAGTTTCAATATATGAAAATGACTATACTACAGAGGTTAGCCTTTAGACATATGATTCATAAAAATGAAGAAAGACAATAAAACTGAATAATAAGAACAAAAAATGAAATACAACAAAATACTCACCAACTGACCCACTGAAGTACCTTTGATATGTGATCGGTCTCGGGACAATTATACGACACGGTCTACACGGTCTAAAGTTACACGGTCTACAGTTACACGATCTACAGTTACACGGTCTACAGTTACACGGTCTACAATTACACGGTCTACAGTTACACGGTCTACAGAAAATATTGCAGTAAAGAAACACTGTCTACAAAATAATAATCACGATCTACACAGTATGATGTTACATGGTCTACATTGTATAAAGCAATAATGAAATATTGTCTACACTGTATAAAGCAAGAATAAATCACAGTCTATACGGTCTAAAGTTACACTGTCTACAAGAAATAAATGCAATAATAAACACGGTCTACACGGTCTAAGGTCAGATCACACATCGTTGGTACTTGACCTCCCGACACAACAAGGAACAAAATCAATAGAAAACTGAAATCACATATCTATCAACTAAATACTGATGTATAGTAAAGATCAATACTGAAAACAAATAATAAACTGTACTCGTTGTGGTCCTTTGCTGGTGAAACCGATAGTCTGAACTACTCAATATGCCACAATAGTCAAAACCCGTACAACAGTCCCCGGAAGCTAAAATAAATATTACCAATGTTCTCAGAATAGTCAAATTAGCTAAGATTGCCTGTCCTTAAGTCCAATTCTGGACACAAGGGCAAAACGGTAATTTTGGGTCAAAACGGTGTCCGTCGTTGGACCCACTTGCACCAAAAAGCGTGTCAGAGTCAACGGTCTCTAAAGTCATCAAACTACATGTCTACAGATCCATTTTTCGATACGAACCCAACTGTATGTCCTAAGTTGGATTCCGGCAGGCCCTGCACAAAATCGCCCGTTGAATCGGACCGTAGGGCCCGCAAAACGGCGATTCGATCAACTGTCTCAGAATTGGACCAAACTTGGCATACAGGACCAGAAAAATGATACGGTCCTGCTGTCGCAAGTTTTGTCTCGATCTGACGAGCGTGTACAAACTAATTGGAAAATTTACAGAGAGGTCGATACGATAAATTTTGACGGATACGCATTAAATTCGTCGCGTACACGCGACCAATTTGAATTCCGTCAAAGCTCACACGTCTACGAAGCCGATACGCAGCTTTCGATACTTTCGGTTCGCGACCACGTCGCCCGGATTGGCGTGACGCACGTCATATCGAGAGATTTTATTAATTTTTAAACAGGTTTTTCGTAGTTTTGGGAATCTGATTTCTCGACGCTCAGTCGATGAAATCCAATTCTACGAAAAGGGGTATGAAGCCCTATAAGCTTTCTAAGAATTTGTTCAATTAGAATTTCTAGTACGACATTAGATCGATCGGAATCGATCTTCAAACATGGACGATTGGACTGCTATATGTCCTGTTTCTAAATAGGTTTTTCGAAAATTTTAACTCGAATTATCTCTAGTTTCGGATCACTAGAATCTAAACTAATTAATAGGGATTGGAGAGGGTTATATCAGGATCATACCGGAGTTTACGAGACTCGAAACGATCGAACGATCATGGAGATTTTGCGTCGCAAAGTCGCTGCGATCTTGTCATTCACTATTGTTGCTGTGCTTCTGCTTGTGTGCGCGCGAGGCTCTATGGCCGACCACGGCCGCGCGTGATGGCGGCGTCGGCGGCGATGGGCCGCCCAGGGTGGCTGGGCGCGCGCGGTTGTCCATGGGCGGCACTGGGTAGGTTGGAGATTAGGGTTGCTGGCTTTCGTACACGCGTGTGCGTGTATTTATACCGAGAACTCGGGTTCGGCTGAGTTTTAAGCTGAGAGTTTTCCTCTCGGTTGGGCTACTGTGGTTAGTAGCCCATAAAGGGAATTTTCCACTTAAGTCCAACTCTTTTCAGTAATCGTATCCGGGTCCCTGGAGGCCATTAGCAATTATAGATTTACAAATAAAGCTTTTCTATTATATCTATATTTATATTTCTCCTTATATATATATATATATATATATATATATATATATATATATATATATATATATATATATATATATAATCTCGGTAAAACCCGAATAATCCCCATAGCATTTGTCCCTAGTGTAGGGCTTATTTATATAATACGAATATATACATATAACGATTATTGACAATAATAATGTAACCAATAATAATAAAATATTATTATATAATAATAACCTCAATAATATTAATAATGAAATAATAATAATAAAATAAATTCAATAACTCAATAATGGTGTATATACTATTGCGCACAGTCTAAAAATCTCCAGAATGTACAAGGACCTATTTTATTCCAATATCATTGAATAACAACAGATAAGGATATTTATAATATTTATTTATGAAAACTTAGAATATTCATTAAATCGTTAAAATGGAAACCACCCACTCACCAAGATACATCAACACGCATGTCATCGAACGTGCCGTATGACTACATGGATTTGGGCTCAGTTCGGGTCTAGTCCGGCTAAAATGGTATAACCAGTTTCCCTAAAAAACTCAATAATATAAATAATAAATAAATAAAACTTCGGTAAGGGTTAAGTCGCAACTTGGCTTGGTTTTCCTAGTTAGGACATCACTATGGCTCGGCCTTCCCTATCAGGGCTAATACATTAGCCAAAGCACGCCATGACACTGTCCATGCCACGATTTCTAGTCACCGTGTTCTCCAAAACTCCATCATGGCTAAAATCATCTACCTTAATAATTAATTAATAATTATTTATAAAAACTCTAAAAATTACCATTTAATTCAAATAAATAAATAAATTATAAAAATTCTGGAAAGAGGAGTTACAAATCTATCCACCTTAAAAATAATTTCGTCCTCGAAATTCTAATTCATAACTATTCCTTAAATTCAAAAGAAAAACTACCATTTCCTTAACCTCCTCAAATTTTTACTTCCTCAAAAACAGTTTAAATCCTCCTCCTAGCCATTGTAATTACGCAACTCCGAGGACTTCTACCCACCTTTGGTCACACTACTCCCTCAAATCTCTTGTCACTAAACTTTAAAATCATCCAATTACTTGCTAAAATTTCTACCAATAGATATCTACTGCTTATGGCATCTATAGTCCGCTCATACCTATCAAGCAACCCCAAAATTTAACAAACAACAATTTATTCAAGTAGCAAAAATATTGATAAATTCTAATAAGCATGACTATTCTTTGCCCCGAAATAGAAAGAACAGGAAGATACGAAAGAATATCCGAGGGCAATCATGTAGTTTTCAAGAGCGATAGAGGGTATCTAATGTTTCAGCTAGAAGAAAATTCATGAACCATTAACTTATTTGCTAGAGTGGGCTACTCTAGTCTAGTCACTTGCTAAAATGAAGGACCCTTCGCCTCTTAAGTGGCTTGCAATCCATGCAATACAGAAGTTCCATTCTCGAAATTAATCTAAATGTGGTTCCATAATAGAACGGAATTTGAAAAATCAAGAATGTGATCTTTTCCGTGGTTATTTAAATACACAAGCAAGGGATAAAATGCAATACAAGATCGTATCGCGACTTCTGGTAGATAGAATAAGGGTTACGAATGACCTCACATTCTAAGAAGTGAGGACTACATAATAGATATAGGGACCTACTTCAAATGGTTTGGTTTTATAGTCCAAATATGGTGGTATGCCTGGATGGGTTTTACTGGGTCTTAATGAGTTCCCTATTGGACATCAATCGTTGGTTGGATGAACCTTGGATTTCAATCTATATGGACTGGACAAGATCCCAATGATAAAACTATTCCTACTAGATTTGGGTAACCTAGAATAGATTTCACCCAAGTGGTCGAGCTAGTTGCCAGTCTGGTTGGTTAGCTAGGTCCCTAAAGCCCAAAAATGCGTCTTCCGTGACTTTTGTATTTAAGTAGCACGAGAAGGCACAATTGAGTGCACACTGGTGACATGTGCGTAGTGGCTTCGAGTAGATCACCACCATATATTGGATCGAATGAATTGAGTCAAGGTTGAGTCTCTAATTGTAGTTGGGAAGTTTATCGGTATTATGGTAAGGGTTATAGCTAGTCCTTTTTTACCTGAAAGTCGTACCATAAAAATAGAGTATAAGGGGACGTATTTGAATGAGACATGATATATCTAGATGAAGGTGAACTCGTCTAGGCCTTGAATATGCAGTTCGTTGGAAGATAACAGCTGGTCTCGTGCTCCGAATATTAATGGCACGGCCGGGGACACAAAATGATCTAAATGGAAAGTGGGAGTCCATAGGGCACTAACTATCATTCTAATAAAAATTTATTCTAATCAATCGGTGATCTTCGTATATCCCAAAACTTTAGGAGGCTTACAGTCTACCCACCTTAGAAGCTAGGATATGGTTTTAGGAATGATGAGGTCAGAAAAATTTTCAACGTCCGGATATTATACCTCGACTCTTGTAAATGAAGAATAAGACATGGCGTAACGGAATACAGTAGTTACAAGTCAAGTCAAGGATCCTTCTTCAACGAATGGAGGAGTGTGTACAATGACACATGGTCGCTAAAATAGAGTGATCTACTCGTCCATAGTATACAAGAGTTATCGATGGGATACCCAAATCTAAGGCACATCCTACGAAAAGATTTCTAATAACTAAGTCATGAATTTCTATTTGTGTCAGGCTGTCAGACTATTGTCATAAGAGTTGTAGTGATCATACATTATTGTTGACAACTGGTAAGCCATGATATGACAGGGTATTTAAGCTATGGTATTGGCTAAGCTAGTGACTGTGGTGTTCCAGTACCAGTTTGGTCTCAATAGTAAAATTTACATAACTAGGGTAATATTTATTGGAAACCAATCTTGGGATGAGTGTCTACCATAGTCACGGTAAAGGATTGTCCTTACCCTTGTCTATTCATCTCATGTCCAAGTAGTGGCTTTGGTCGAGGGACGGTTGAGTTAAGGCTTAAAGGTTGCTAGTTACGGCATGCTCAAGTAAATAATTAGAGACTCACAATAATTGGTTCTTGAGAAGAGGTAGTCTCCTAGGTTGGCATTTTGACTAAGGATAAATCCTAATCATTCTCAAGTTCAGATGGCTAGAAGGTCCCAATAGCAGTTTGGGGGTCGAGAGGAGAATGAGTAACTCAAGGCAAGGTTGTAGTCACATGGTTGCCCGATGGTAGCTACACTTGTGTATACAACTATCGTAGCCATGGGGATACGTCGTATCACTCTTACCAATTACGAGCTTTCGTCCTTCCAAATCAGTGAAAGACAAAAACAATAAAGAGCCCAAGGGAGATGTCACTGAATATAATTACGTGATTCAAAGGCGAATGTATAATTCAAGAGGAATTGTCAAGCAATTGCGGACGAGATCCTGGAGACATCTATATCTCAATCCACGTAGGGTAATTAGATAAAGAGCGAACCAATTGCATCGTGGTTGATCAGACCGTAATACAATGATTCTGATTAGACAATATGTTAACGGGCGTCCCCAATAAACATATGTCTTGAATCAAGCTCGATAAAAGAGTAAGCTTGCAAAAACTAAGCTGTAATAGCAGTGTTGGTCAAGATAGTCAAGATACAAGTACGCGAGATTTTTGAAAAGAGGCACAAGTAGTTCGAGTTTAGAGAGAATCAAAACTTACCTGGTGTTCTTGCTTATACAGTCAATCCTACTATCTTCTATTCATAAGGCCTTGGTCGATTAATTGGTTATGGACTTCTGAATTCTATACTCCAGGTAAACCTATTAGTGTCAGTCAGTTACCTCGTCAATGGATCACAAGGACCACTGAAGGTCAGGTTGGGAGACATGCTTACCGAACTTACAAAACTTCTACTAATATTGGCTTCGGGTCTTATGGGACATACATGGCATTGTCCTATCCTCTATAGTATCCTAACTGGTAATCATGCCTGAAGTCAATTCACCGAGAATTATGCCTTGTCCGTATACTCGGGCGATGGTAAACTCTTGGTTTCGTAACTCAAATATGATACAAATCGAACATTACTTAACCCTATCCAATATTGATACAAGCTACGATCAAAGAGGACCAATAGCCATAGTTTTAGCAATATTCTATGACCTATATTTTCTTAAACCAATTTTAACTCTAGGGGTCGTGTCTCGCCAGTGCGCTACTGGCTGCAGTGAATCCATAGTCTCCATAATTCAAATAAATGGCGACAGTGTGCTGCTGTCCTTCCATTACGAGTTAATCAACATTCCTTTAACTATATCTGTAAAATTCATGGGTTTCTAGAGATTCAAACAGGTTGACTATGAAATAAAGCGTAAGTATTATCAGTCACAACCCTTAAAATAAAAGATGAACATGGAGGTGAATAACTGAAGACAAAGAAATACAAACATCCTAGTATCCATTTCATATGTATTCAAACTATTGGGAAAACTTTGAATCGAAACTAACTCAAGGTCCGTATATGGATAACATAATCAGAAATTTTATAAAATAATAATTCTTGGGCAAAATAGGAACTAAATAGGTAATTTGGGGCTAAGACATGAGGATGATGTCTAACAGACAAGGATGAGGAATTGCACAATTTATCAATGTTAGATCATTATTTCTATGAAGCCATGTCTCACCAAGTGAATAATCTATCCATATTGGATCGTATCGTCATATCAAGAGATATTAGTGTACCTATGGGGATCTGACAACTACCAAAATTAATAACTCCTCATCTATATTGCATGGCCTAGACTACCCATCGGTAATTTGTATAAGGGACCCCTAATCCTAGTCGTTCTCTTAAATTAAATTAATTCCTAATTCATGAATGAGCATTTCCTAGTCGCAGGCTCGTAATAGTACAACTAACTTAAGTACTATCACGAGTTCGCGTGATTTGCGAAGACTGGCCTGCATGGGCCACCACAAAAACTTATCACGACCCGCACCCATTTTTTTTAAAAATGGATACGAGACATGTCCAAGCCAGCCTACGTCGCAGTGTCGACGGTAGAACGTTGTCACGGCCATAAAGATCAAAATCACAAATAATGCTCATTCACAAAACAATTTAACTTATAATATTCACAAGTTTTACATTTGCCGAAAATATAAACTTGTACAAATATGGAATGACTACAACTCATCTATCTAGCTAATCTCTAGGCTTTTCGTCTGCAAGTATACCCGTCACTTTCCAAGCTAAGTGAATCCACGGCTAACCTGAAAAATATTGATTTTCAGTCAGGAATGGAACGAGCACAATTCACTGAATGCAGTTTCAATATATAAAAATGACTATACTACAGAGGTTAGCCTTTAGACATATGATTCATAAAAATGAAGAAAGACAATAAAACTGAATAATAAGAACAGAAAATGAAATACAACAAAATACTCACCAACTGACCCACTGAATTACCTTTGATATGCGATCGGTCTCGGGACAATTATGCGACACGGTCTATACGGTCTAAAGTTACACGGTCTACAGTTACATGGTCTACAGTTACACGGTCTACAATTACACGGTCTACAGTTACACGGTCTACAGAAAATATTGTAGTAAAGAAACACTGTCTACAAAATAATAATCACGATCTACACAGTATGATGTTACACGGTCTACATTGTATAAAGCAATAATGAAATACTGTCTACACTGTATAAAGCAAGAATAAATCACGGTCTACACGGTCTAAAGTTACACTGTCTACAAGAAATAAATGCAATAATAAACACGGTCTACACGGTCTAAGATCAGATCACACATCGTTGGTACTTCACCTCCCGACACAACAAGGAACAAAATCAACAGAAAACTGAAATCACATATCTATCAACTAAACACTGATGTATAGTAAAGATCAATACTTAAAACAAACAATAAACTGTACTCGCCTGTGGTCCTTTGCTGGTGAAACCGATAGTCTGAACTACTCAATATTCCACAATAGTCAAAACCCGTAGAACAGTCTCCGAAAGCTGAAATAAACATTACCAATATTCTCAGA
>JANAVB010000923.1:0-22859 GCA_029216955.1 Iris pallida
CACCAACCAACAAACCTATCTCCTTCCTCAGGGAATTCGTAAACTCCACGATCAAAATAGGGAATATCAGCCCCTCTTACTGGTCATATTGGAGAGACGAGAAAGAACTATAGGGTTGCGAACTGAAGCTTCAATACTGGTTTGCCAAATCTTAATACGTGTTCTTCATCGGTAATCCATGGTTCTGAGTATTAGTTGACATCCTTTGACAAGTTGTACTATAATTATTACAAGTGCTGAAGACAAAGTTTTAAAAATGGCCCGTCGACTGGTCACGACAATGGATTGGATCAAATTGGTCCAATCAATGAGTTATCAGGTTGTACCAATTATTTAGACATCTTATATTTGTTTGCCATTAAAATATTTTGATTGCAATTTCAATTACAAACAGAACAGTATTACAATGTAGGACTTAGATGTAGTCCTAGGAGAACACTTTTGTTTATCTGGGTCCCTGTGTCGATGGAGCGAGTGGTAATACGTTGACTCCGTTGACAATCTGATGACGGTTCTCGGTTCTCTGAAGGTCTGAGTTGCTCTGGGTGCTGGAGCTTACGGAGAGGAAGAAGACGTTGAGTGTCTCTTCTGATCTCTGGGAGTAAACTCTGATGCTTTGGTTGACTGTGTGTCTTGATCTCTGACAGTCTCTGTGTATCTCTGTGTGTGTGTGTGAGAGGGAATAATCCTTCTATTTATAAGCAGCATGTTGGCTGCTCATACGCGCATATGTAGGATATGCCTGTTTATGGGGAGTTCAACTCTTCTTGTTACATTTGTGGACTACGGTAGAGCTGACACGTAGCAATGAAGAAGATCTTTCGATTGCTGAGATCTTGGGTGATTAGTACCCCTTCATCGGCTGAACTGAGTCAAAAGACACGTGGTGCATATCCGTAGCTCAAAGATCTCGGATTTGGTGGAGAGTAATCTGACAGGATGCACCTAGGATTGGGCATATGAGTAGAATTTGGCTTGTAACCTTTAGGAGCCACGAACCAATCTGGGCGTATGGTTTTTGAGGCGCATGCGGGACTTCAGTAGTGACTTGACCTCTGTCTTTAGGGATCAGAGAAAAGTCTGAGGCGCATGGCTTTTGAGGCACATGCAGAGATTTGGGCGCATGGCTGCGGAGGCGCATACAAAATGGTTGGGCGGCCACGTGACTTGTAACCGCCGGAGGAAAGTAAATGATGCTGACGTCAGCGACGCTTTGTCTTCTGAAAAAGCTGCTAAGTGTTCAGTCCTCGGGGACGTGCTGCCAACTCTGTCACTTGAGCATTAATTGCTTGATGGGTGATGAGCCGTAATGGGCGCATGGGTCCATGTTGATTAGGACGCATGGATCTGTGCTTTGTTGGGTGCATCCTTACGGGGCGCTTTGGAACGGGCGTGTCTGCAAGATGCGCGGTGTCTGGCCAGCACATCCGTTTGTATGACGTGCCTTTATTGGTCTGACTATTGCATTCTTCGAGTGCTTTAAATAGCCATTTTTGACTTGGCCGAATTCGAAACGTTAGGTTCATCACCATCAATACAAATTTATTGTACGGGATTCGGAGCCCGCCACTTGGCGCATGGGTTTGATTTGCCCGGCCTATAAATAGTGGCAAGGAGAGGGTTTGCTTCTCATTCTCTCACGTCCTCCCGAAGTGAACATGTTTGCTCGAGCACATTCTGTTGACGAGATGTTCCCGAGGGTGAAGATGCGACGACTTGTCTTCATTCATGCGCTTGAAGGTGACTGTTACATCCGAAAGTCGGAGTCGAGGGCTTCTGAGGCAGGCGGAAGGTGCCTGTTGCATCCGTAGATCGGGATGCTCGAGCCTCATCTCCGTTATGCTGGAAGAGCCGCAGATCGGAATTGTGGTGTGTAGGTCCTAAAAAATCAAGTTACATCAATCAACAAAGTCAAGAAATCAAGAAACTTATCATTTGGATGAATTGCGCAGACAATAGATTGCGCAGCAATCCGATTGCGCATACTGCTTTGCGCACACTTCCAACTGCGCAGACTGACGTGGCAGAAGTCATCATTACCAAATCAAATCAAATCTTTTCTGACAACTGACAGCACGAATAATAAGGAATCTGTTCGTTTCCTGCGCCGCACAGTGCTCGAGGGCGGCTGACAGCTGGCAGCGCAAACCAATCCTGCGCAGTTTGAGTCTGCGCAAACTATGTATGCGCAATTCAACTCTGCGCACTCCATCAATATAATTGTTAAGTTACACGTGGCATTCATGCCATCGATTGCTCATTACGTGGCAACTGTTTATGCACGATCATGCGCATTTCTATCAAATGATGCCATGTGTCCATGATAGTTGGCCCACGATCTAGTAACTGTCTGCGCAAATCAATGTTGCGCAAACCAATGCTGCACAAATCATCCTGCGCAGTCCAAAAATAACTGAAAGTTAGTTATTTTCAGAACTCTATAAATAGAGTTTCAAGTCTTCATTTTAAGGGGATCAAGATCAGAGATCAGAAATCAGAGAGTTCAGGAGTTCTTGCCAAAGTGCTGCTGCATTCTTCCGAGACTTTTGTCTTCAACTTCAGAGGCTTTTGCCTTCAGTTTCCAGAGTTGTTTTCAACTTCAAAGGCTTCGTCTTCACAGTTCACATCGTCCAAGGGATAAAGCAATCGTCATCAAGATTGGATTCCTATAGTTGTAATTTTCCCAGAATTCTTGTAATCTTTATTACAGTTTGTATCAATAAAGTTCTATACTTTTGTTTTTGCAAACAAAATGGCGACTTTGCTGGGGACAACTTTCTCCTCCGACGAGGAAGTAGCAACTCAATGTGATGTAGCGTCTATCGGGAAGACGCAGAAGACGCTGGTTGTTAAGGTCAACCAGACAGCCTACGAGGCGATGCTCAACTCCAAGACCACTTCCCCGTACTGTAGCCACTTCTGCTAAGAGCAAAGTGCGCTCAGTTTGGGTCTCTAAGTCTGCACAATCTGGCATTTTTGCCACCAAGGATGCTGTACCAACTGTTGCACAATCTGCTAGTCAGATTGCTGCACAAACTGCTATGCCAACTGTTGCACAGTCTGTCTCAGCAACTGCTGCACAATCTGTTGCAGTCAAGACTGCACAATCTGTTGTAAATGTTGCGCAAGCTACTTCATATGCTGCTTTGTCAAAACAGAAGACTCCTATGACTCTGGCGCAATTGGCAGTGGCTTTTCCTGCGCAAAATAGCACTCCAGTAATTAAAGTGCTTCCCAAGCACTCTAAGACAAGAACTCCTAATGCACTTCCTACCAAAGCTTCTAATGCACAAATGACTAGTGCACCTTCCACCCATGCGCAAACCAAGTTTGCGCAATCCAAGAAAAATAGCCTTTTGGCTAAATTTCCGGCTTCTCACAATAAAAGAAGAGATTCTACTCCTCTTCCCAAACATCCCTATTGCCCCTGCGCAATTCATTGAAGGTAGTCCTTTGACTATTCCTCCTTCTCTTCAAAGCAAAGGAAAAGGTCCATTGGTCTTTTCTCAAACTTCCTTGTCTCATGACTTGGAAAATAACAGAGGAAACGCTCTTTAGCTAACCCTTCATCTCAAAACAAAGGAAAAGGCCTTTAGTCTTTTCTCAGTCTTCTTCAGTCTTTACTGAAGAAGATCCTATCTCAATGTGTCTCGGCTCCAATCAATTCAAGAACTCTGGTAAACAAGGATTCTTCTTTCCTTTATAACAAGAGTACTTGTACTAATCAAAGAGGTATTCTGCCTACTCCGATAGCAGAATTCCAGGACCTCCCGACTCTACAAATTTCTCGTTCCAGACAGGGAAAACTGTTAGTGTCTCAAACAGAAACTCCTGGGGGTGAATTTGCAGATCTAAGAACATATCTTAACAGGCCAACTTCGGCAAAACGTAAGCAACCTATGCCGAAGGTCAAGCCTCAAAGACAAACCTCCAGGAACAAAAATCCTGATACCTATGCCAATGAAGTGAGTACTTCCCTGTATACTCAAGGGACTAAACATTTGAAGAATCGGAACCATGTTCCGAATATTAGTTAAGGAACATATTCCTCGAACCTTTCCTCGTTCTGGCATGGTTTCTGATCTCCGAGAACATCTCAGACAAAAACGGGATAATGCCTCAACTTCCTCCAGTTCAAGCATCTGATCATCACTGTAATCATAAAGTCATCATCCAATGCTGTTGTCAAACGACAAAACGATCTGTCTTCGATCGTTTAACTTTTGAACCTATGTCAGAAGAAGATGAAGTTTTGTATGCTTCTGTTAACATGACTTCCCGAGACACTGGGGGTAAAAGATGCTCTAAGCATGGTAGACTCCGCAAGCCAAGCCAACGGTATTTGGAATTACTTCAAGAATCTTCAGAAGGAGTATTTCAACATACCCGTTCCCGAAGCCGAGATACAATCGGTCAAAGGAATCTCCCTCAAAATCCTTCAAGTCATCTCCCTGTTTCTCAGTCAGGAGATGATTCGTTTTCTGATTGATGATACATATAGTGAAAGTTCTGAACAAACAGTATCTTCCACTGTGCCAAGAGAAGTGACGGCTTATGTTGTCACCGATGATCCAGATGCTTCAACCTCCGCAAATCAAGAACAGCGAATTGCTGCACTTGAAGATAAGCTAAAGACCATGGCTGAAATGGTCGCTAGTATGCATTCCATCATTGTAGCACAGCATGTTACACCACCAACAGCACCTATTACTAGTCCAGAGATCATAGCGTCTTCAATACCTGTCAATACTGGGCTGGGGGTAGTGCCTCCCCAAATGCCTCCTGTACAAGTGCAAGTACAAACTACGCCTAGCCATTCAGGAGCTGGGGGTAGTGCTTACAACGCTGTTCCTCCTCCTACCACTACAATTCAACCTGCTCCTTCTTCTTCATCAGAAGACGCCAATGAAGCTGTCAAACTCTTACGAACCCAGTTTGAAGCATTTAAAGAGAAAGACAATCTACAAAGGTTGGGGATTAAACAGCCCTATCCGGTTGAATGGAAGGACGTCCCGTTTCCCCCAAAGTACAAAATCCCTACAATCTCTCTGTTCGATGGCAGTACTTCCCCGAGTCAATTCATCAATCATTTTGAGGTAATGACTGTTCAACTTCAGCCAAATGACGCTCTTCTTACCAGAGTGTTCGTCGGTTGTTTAGCCGGCGTAGCATACGACTGGTATAGAAGTTTGCCCGATGGTTGCATTACTTCCTTTTTCAGGTCTCAAACAAATCTTTCTGGAACGGTTCTATGAAGGATTTAATGATATGACGATGTCAGCTCTCAACAAAATCAAACAAAAACATAATGAAACTGCTGAGAGCTTTATTGAACGGTTCCGCCGTGAAGCTTTGAAAATGCCTCCAGGGACTCCAGCTGCTGTCACTATTGATACTTGTAAGGCAAATCTTTTACCTATTATCAGTATGTGGACGGGATCTACCCAATTCCAAGATTGGCCCTCATTCATCGTCAACGCCAAAGCCGCTGAAGTAAGTGCCGACAAGTTTAAACAATTGGGGGTACAAATGTCTAATCCTGATCGCGATGAGCATCAGAATTCAGGTGGTGGCAATCGCCAGAACAATCGCAAAGCGAAAGAGACTTTAAACATTAACTTGAACAAAAATAAAGAATCTTTGGCTGTCAATGTGGCCCCACCTACATCTACTCCTACTCCTTCTGCACCTCCACCGAGGGAACCTCGTCCGAAGGTAGAATATTCTTTTGATGAAAATGACACTGCAAGTATCTTTGAGTGTTTACTCAAAAGTAACAAAATTCAACTCCCTGATCCAAAGAAACCTGATGAAGTCAATAAGACTGATCATCCCAAGTATTGTGTCTATCACCGATTCATTGGACATCCTACTCGAGCATGCTATGTGCTCAAAGGTAAGATTCAAGAGCTTGTCAATGCAGGTGTAGTCACTTTGCAACAAGATGAGAAGACTGTTACGGCAAATATGGTTTCAGTTCAATTTGGAGATTTCCCTCCGCAGAGGGTACAGCATGGTGTTATTCCGATTCCTAAAGCAACCCTTGAGATTGAGAATCTCCCGCTTTCCATCCAATGAAGGTCTTGTTCCCTTGTCTCTTGACAATGGTGAAATTATGTGGATTCATCCTGATCTTGCTCCAGAATTTGAGATATCTTCCAAGAAGAAAACTCGTTCTAAAGGCAAAACCAAAATCTGCAACATGGTATCTTTTGATCCCATTATTGACTGAAGAGATTCTGTTAGGCACCAGATCAGGAAAAGCTTATTTGAAAGATCATTCTGAAGGTCAAATGGATCCTGCTTCTTCTTCCGAACCTACTCCGGCACAACCTGCATCTGCTGAAGAGGTCCCTTCTACATCTTCACCAGTTGTAGTATCAATTCCTCCTAAGCCAACAACGGCTGACAAAGGCAAACAACAAGTTCGATTTGACAAACCTCTAAAGAAGTCATCTCCTACTGGGCTTGAGAAGCCTTACAATTTTGATATATTGGCTCAATTAGCCAATACACCAGCCAGGTTGTCAATCTTTGAACTCTTGCGTCTTTCCAAAGAGACACGAGAAACTCTAAGTGAAGCTCTGATGCAGGCTGAAACTTGCTTAACTCTTCTCAAGAAGCCAGAATCAGAATCGATCTCTTGTCATCACAGTCATAGCGTCTTGGAACTGATCCCAAATATTACCTTCACTCAGGATGATATGCTAATGGAAGATAATAGACATGATCGTCCTCTTTATTATACGGGATATGTAGATTCAATGAAGGTTGATCGCATCCTGATAGATCCAGGGTCTGCACTTAGTATTATGCCAAAGACAATGCTAGATGCATTGAAGATACCAGTACATAGTCTTTCAACCACGATCACTACTATTCTGGGATTTAATCAAGGGAAAGAGTGAACCTTTGGGCAAGATTCGTCTAAAACTCCAAATAGGCAATCTTCGCACAAAGGTGACCTTTTATATCATTGACAATCATGGTTGTTCTTATAATGCTCTCCTGGGAAGGCCATTCCTCCATGAACACAATGTTCGTTCCATCAACTCTTCATCAATGTTTTAAATACGTTGATGACAAAGGACAAGTTCATAAGGAAGTTGCGGACCTTTATCCTTTCAAGGGTATTGAAGCTTATTGCAACGATGCTCGTATGTACAAGGATGAATTTATGAAGGTAGTATTGGCTATGGATACTGAAGAAGATCAAAAAGCAGTACCTCAAGACACTCTTATCATACCTGTTAAGGGGCGAGTCTCTCATCCTCAATCTTCCAAGCCACTGGTTATTCACTTACCAGTTCAAAAGAAATCAGTTGATGCTGATGAAAATCAAAGGGAGCTCACCTCTTCTGAGCCACTTGTTATCGACTTACGTCGCAACAAAGACAAAAAGCAGCTCATTCCTTCTGAGCCACTTGTTGTTGATCTAAATCGCAACAAGGAAAAAAGGGAGCTCACCTCTTCTGAGCCACTTGTTATTGACCTCCGTCGTAACAAGCCTCCTCCACGTTCTTCTTCTCCCCCTCTTGTAATCAATTTGACCAAATCTGCTAAGGTTAAAGGTCCTGTTGTAAATACTGATGTACAAATCAATGAAAAAGCATCTACTTTCCAGTATACTGATGTTATTTATTATACTAAAAGTTATTTGGATATGTTAGATAGCTTCCAATCAATTACACTGGGAGTCGTACAATCTCTTCAGACAGAAGTCTCGCTTGAAGATCCAGATGATTCTTACCGTATTCATCCTTCTTTAAAGAAAGGTGAAAGTTCAGCTTTTTTATATAAAAGACCAGAAACAAAGATTAACTATACGGATGATAGCAAAATTAACGATACGGGACGTCTCCAGTTCCATCGTTATAGTCAACAATCAAAAGACATCCTCCGAAAGATGGGTTACGACTTTAAGAGCGGCCTTAACTACGGTAAAGGTAGACGAACTCCCATTCGTACAACAGTTCCAAACGGAAAATCACAAATGTACTATGACAGGACCAAGAAAGGTCTCGGATATACTTCTCCTCCACTGTTATCCCCAGCAGCTTCTGAATCAGATAGTGAAGAACGTTCTAACTCTTCTGATTCCAGATCATGGGATTCGATACCAGCATCGGTGAAGTCCATCGTATAATTGTATCTTCTAACATGGTCTCTGTCGAACTACCAGAAGACTGTGATGAAGATGTTGAAGAAAGTCCGGAAACAGATCCTTGGGCTCAACATATGGATAACCAATGGGTACTTCGATTTGAACAACGTGAACCCCCTACTGAAGATCAACTACTTCAAATTGATGTAGGAGAAAGAGATTCACCTCGGCCAATTTTATTAGCAAGAATCTTCCAGAAGCAGACAAACAAGAGTTGATTCTTCTTATTAAAGAATATATCGACGTCTTTGCCTGGAGTTATGAAGACATGCCAGGTTTAGATCCTAAGATTGCGACTCACAAACTGAACATTCTTCCTAATGCTAAACCAGTCAAACAGCAACAAAGGCGATTTAAGCCTGAAATGATGGATGCAATTGATGATGAAGTCAAGAAGCTCATCGCTTGTGGCTTTATTCGAGAAGAGCAGCATCCTGATTGGGTAGCCAATGTCGTCCCAGTTCTGAAGAAAACTGGAAAAGTTCGAGTCTGCATCGACTTCCGAGATCTCAATGAAGCATGTCCAAAAGATGAATTTCCTCTTCCTATCACAGATGTCATGATTGACAATACTTGTGGGTTCGAAAGGATATCTTTTATGGATGGATTTTCCGGGTATAATCAGATCAAAATGCATCCTGAAGATGAAAAGCATACATCTTTCCGCACTCCTCGTGGTGTTTATTGTTATACAGTGATGCCATTTGGTCTTAAAAATGCTGGTGCAACTTACCAACGTGCTATGAGTACTATTTTCAAAGATCATCTTCGTAAAACAGTCGAATGTTACGTGGACGATATTGCTGTTAAAAGTCGTCTAAAAGAAGATCACCTCCAAGATTTGAGAACAATATTTAATCTCATGCGTCAACATCAGCTCAAGATGAATCCCACCAAGTCATTCTTAGGTGTCTCTAGTGGCAAGTTTCTCGGCTTCGTCATTACCTCTAAGGGTATACACGTGGATCCCGAGAAGATCAAAGCCATCCAAGAGATGCGTCCTCCACGCAACCTAAAAGAGCTACGAGGATTCCAAGGCCGACTTGCGTACATCAGGCGATTCATTTCGAACTTGTCTGGACGCTGCAGACCATTCACTCAATTAATGAAGAAGGGTGTATCTTTTGTTTGGACTGAAGAATGTCAACGAGCATTCGACGATATCAAACAATATCTTATGAACCCACCAGTTTTGGTGCCACCTATCTCTGGCATTCCATTCTTGATGTATGTCCGTGCTATGGACCATTCATTGGGTGCCTTACTTGCCCAAAAGAACAAAGAAGGCCATGAACAAGCTATATACTATCTTAGCCGAACTATGATTGGTGCTGAACACCGTTATAGTCCTGTCGAGAAAGAATGATTGGCTCTCATGTTTGCTGTGCAAAAGACGAGACATTATATCATTGGTCAAACTATTCATGTTATATCTCGAGTTAACCCTCTCCGGGTACTCATGAAGAAACCAAGTACACTTAATTCTCGGTTGGCTACATGGGCAATCCTGCTAGCTCAATATGACATGGTGTATGTTCCACAAAAGTCTGTCAAAGGTCAAGCGCTGGCGGACTTCTTAGCGGCTCATCCTATGCCTGAAACATCTAAACTCTATGACGAAATTCCTGACGAGACGTTAGAAGTCAACATGATCTCCGAAGAGTTTCCAACCTGGCGTTTATTCTTTGATGGTGCATCAAGAATTGGACCAAATGGTGCTATAGTGGCAGGTGTTGGAGTTGTCCTCGTTTCTCCAGACGGATTAACTATCCAAAGAGCCTACTCTTTAGATGAACCTTGCTCTAACAATGTGGCAGAGTACAATGCCTTACTTGTCGGCCTTCAGTTAGCTAAACAACTGAATGTTGAATATCTGGAAGTCTATGGTGACTCTAAATTGGTTGTAAATCAGGTTAGAGGAACCTATGAAGTCCGTCATCAAGACCTAGTACCTTATCATGAGGCGGCAATCAATATAGCTACATCATTCAAAGCCTTCTTCATTGACTATGTTCGACGAGCTTGCAATACTGAAGCCGATGCTTTGGCCAATCTTGCAGCTGTCTTAGCCATCCCTATCAAAAGACAGCAGGTCGTGGTTATCTCCAACCGAGAACTGTTCTGCATCGAAAACAATCGTAATATTGAATTCAGTAATTTTGCTGAAGTCGATGTTATTGATGAAGATTGGAGAACTCCTTTCATTGACTTTGTGGTTCATGACATACTCTCCCGAAGATCCTAAGGAGGCTACAAGCGTTCGTCGACGATCTCTCCGATTCTATTACAATCAAACTACCAAGACCCTCTATCGGCGAACTTATGATGGTCTTCTTCTACGCTATTTAGCTGGTGATGAAGCCAAACAAGTGTTACGTGAAGCTCATGATGGCGTTTGTGGAGCACATCAACCTGGTCCTAAATTACAGGATCGCATTAGACGTATGGGTTATTATTGGCCCTCTATGGTATCAGATGCCATTGAATATGGAAGAAAATGTCGTGCTTGTCAAATCCATGCAGACTTCATTCATCAACCCTCGGAATTCTTACACCCGACTGCTGCTTCATGGCCTTTTGAAGCTTGGGGTATGGACATCATAGGTCCTATTAATCCTCCTTCTTCTAGAGGACATCGGTTCATATTGGCGATAACCGATTACTTCTCCAAGTGGGCCGAAGCTATACCTCTGGCTGAAGTCAAGACTAGCAGTGTCATCAATTTCGTTAAACATCATGTCATCTATAGATTCGGTGTACCTCAGCAGAATCATTCATGACAATGGACCTCAATTTATTAGTCAGAAGTTCACTAGATTCTGCGATGATCATCGGATTAACAATGTTGCTTCGACGGCGTACAATCCTGCCGCTAATGGTTTAGCTGAAGCCTTTAACAAACCATTATTAAGCTCCTTAAAAAGTTTGTATCCACTAACAAACGAAATTGGAGCGAGAAACTTGGCGAATGTCTTTGGGCCTATCGAACTACAGTCCGCAATCCCACAGGCTTTACACCTTTCTCTTTAGTGTATGGCTGTGAAGCTGTCCTTCCTTTGGAGTTACAAATTCCTTCTTTAAGGATCGCTATTGCCAATGAGCTTACCACAGAAAATAATGACCTTCTTCGACTCCAAGAGTTGGAAGCATTGGATGAAAAGCGGTTAATGGCTCAACAGCATATTGAGTTATACCAAGCCCGCATCTCAAAGACATTTAATCGTAAAGTGAAGGTCAGAGCCTTTCAAGCAAGGAGAACTTGTTCTAACGGTCAGACGTCCTATGACTATGACTCATATGAGCAAAGGGAAATTCGATGCAAAATGGGAAGGTCCCTATGTTGTGAGCAAAGTCTTCTCAAATGGTGCTTATCAACTTTCAGAACTTGATGGTCGAGTTGCTATGATGCCTATCAATGGCAAATTCTTAAAGAAGTATTATGTATAAATGTAAATATTTGTAAATTATCAGTCAAGATCAAGTTCATAAATAAAATACAAATTTTATTTCATCATATGATAGTACATAATATAAAGGTCACTATCATCTTTCTCTATATTTGGACGAGGGCCACTGCCGTCTTAAAAATACGGTCAGCAAAAGTGTCGAGAACTTCCTTGCTGGATCCCACAAGAAACTTGCAGGCAGCCATCCTCATGGCTTCTTCTTTAGTCCTTCCAGGTTCAAGCAGGAAGTCCAGAATGTCTCGTGGTGGCTGAGGTGTAGACGAACCTTCGCCCGCTTTTGCCTCCTTCGGCTGGATTGGATCGGCAGGGCGTTCTTCAGTGCCCTTCTCAACCTTCGAGGCGATTTCGGCCTTCTTAGATGCTTCTCCGGACGACATTTTATGTTGAAGAGCAGAAGTATTATTCCTGTCAGATTTCTGCTATTTATATAGACAGAATTTTCTCAAATAATAAAATGACGGTTCATCCGTTCATTTATTACATTCATCCGACGGTTCATCCGTTCATTTATTACATTCATCCGACGGTTCATCCGTTCATTAACTTCCGACGGTTCATCCGTTCATTTATCGCATTCATTCGACGGTTCATGCGTTCCTTTATCACATTCACTTGACGGTTCATCCGTTCATTTATTTACACTCATCCGACGATCGTCCGTTTGTTAATCTCTGACGGTTCATCCGTTCATCTATTTGTGACGGTTAACCCGTTCATTTATTATCATTTGACGGTTAATTCGTTCATTTCAACATCGTTTGACGATTTACTCGTTCTTTCATTGTTATCTGACGGTATTCCCGTTCACTCATTTTTTATATACATTGACGATTCATCATCGTTCATCTTCTACATCAGCAACTGTCGTTTTCGATTAAGTTGTCAATAAATAAATATCTATTATTATATCTGAATAAGATATGCAATAAATAATGGAGCCGCAACAAAATGTCTTTTTTAATCAGAATATAAGACAGTACAAAATGCTTCCACAGCAACAAAAACAAAGATACAAAAGAGTTTCAATCAGGAAGGAGGAACAATCAAATTGTTGATCTGTTGCTTCAAGGTCTGCAACTCTTCTTCATGACTAGTTGTTACTTTCATTCTTGCTTCTTCCATCCCTTTTTCTTCATCAAAAACAGGCATATCTATGGTCCTGCGGGTAATTTCAGCACTATGAGTCTTCATACTCATTCTTCTCTTGAATTAGGGCATTGAGTTGTTCAATCATAAGTCGTTGATTGGCAGTTTCTTCTTCAAATTCCTTCTGAAGGCGAATGATTTTCGCTTTCAATCCAGTAAGCCTCTGTCCTTTGTTCTCAGCTGCCAAAGTAACTGATTCTATCTTTGAGTTGAATTCAACGGACTTTGCAGAATGAGCTTCTAAAAGGTTCTGAAGGTTTATCCTTTCAATATCAGCTTCTTGGGCTAGTCGCTCATATTCGGCTTGCACCAAGAATCTATATTCTTCTTCTTGAGCTCTTTATATTTCTTGATGGATACTTCCAACTCATCCAATATATGTTCAAGAAGAATGGCTTGAGCCTCATCTCCTTGATCCCTTATGGCTCTTATTAAAAAAGAAGTTGGCTTCCTAACCATAATAAAGTCAGCTCCTTCCTTCTCTATCATCTTATGGGCAAGAGATCCCAACGATTCAAAAAAGCACTTGGTAAATGATTGTACAACTTGCTGATTGATGGCTATAGTTCCAGGAGTCGAAGCTACCCCTGTTGAGGATGGGGTAGTCGGTTGCTCAATCCTTTGCTGCTGATATGGCTCTTTAAACAAAGGAGCCAGTGTGGAACTAGCTGCTCCTCCTGTTTGTTCTTCTGCAAAAAGTAAAATTATTATTTTACTAATTTGCCAATAAACAAAAAGATCAAATTAAAAAGCAGTCTTACCTTGATTGGATCTAACAACAACTGCATTTCCTGCTGGAATAGACTCCCGTTGAACGGAAGTAGCTTCAATTGCGACAGCTTGGCTGCTGCCTGCTTCAGAGCCGCAAGATAAGTGATGGCTACTACTAACAACTACCGTTGGAATAGGCACCATAGCCAGGTCCATCGGAGGTGTTGGTAGAGTATCAAGACCTGCAAGAACTACAAATGAAGATATTAGATATCAATCTATTTTAAAGAAAGAAGATTGTTAAATCTCATTTTATACCTTGGGGTTCGGTGGCGGGATTCTCTTGCTGAACATCTTCACCAGCCACTTCTTCAGGAGATATTTCTATCTCGACGTCTTCATCAGGGTTAACAACCTTTTCTACGGATGCCTCTACTTCAATATCCTTTTTAGGATCCGAAGCATCGTGCGGCGGTATCAAGAGATATGTGTTCTTCGTTGTCCCCTTCAGGATTCTGTATATACTTATCAACATTTCCAGACGAAGAGCTTTCTTCATCCTTATCTTCTTCTCTTCTTGGGCTACATTCCCACTGTCAGTTGCGGTTAGATCCTCCTGCAGGCTGTAACAATCTTCTAAAGCTTCGATCATTTCACGCTCTTCTTCTTCACGAAGAGTCTTTGGAGTAGGAGGAAGCTGAGTCGTCTCCGCGACAGGAGAAAGGGGTCGTGTAATATTTAGCTCCTCTTCAATGATGTTTTCTCTGAGTATTTCAACTTCAGTTCTGGGGTCAAGATCTCCCCTTTGTTCAGTCTCTTCAAGGATTTTACTCCCTGTTTCAGAAACAGGGGTGGGAGATGGCATTATAAATCCTGCTGCAGCATCTACTGAAGTCAGGAGTTGTTTGGAAGAAGAGGCTTCTATATTTCTTCTGGTGACCAACTTCTTCTTCTTTTTGTGTAGAGGTCTGTCGGGACTCTCTACATTTATTGGTGCTGTTGCTTCTGTACAGAAGTTGGTGTAGTAGCAACTTCCTGATTTGTCTCGGCTAGCTGCCGAGATTGGGATCTTGTAGTCACTTTATCAGAAGAATGCTCCAAGACCAATTCTTCTTTGCTGCAGGAGCAGGAGGCTCCTCTCTTTCTTTTCTTGGCAGGGGACTTTTCCACTCTCAGAGAGATACGCATTGCTGCGTTTACTTCTTGTTGGAATATCATTTCTCTTGAAGTTTCTAGGGGTTCATCCGCCGGCTCGTTTGCCTCATCATTGGCAGGGATTGATAAAGCTATCCTCCCTTTCCTCAATCTTACCGCAGAAGCAAAACTATCGGCGAGATTAAAGTTCTCGGCAAAAGTATTTGCAGATGTGTAAAATACCGAGTATGTAAAGAGCATCCGAGGCCCTTGAGGAGTGCTCTTTGGTGGCATCGAGAAGGTAGCCTTTGTGTTACGGGCATTGTAGTAGGCCCAAGCTCGGGCCCCGTCAATCAAGAAACCCTTGTCCTGAAGGCAGGTGATTGCGTTCCCTACATGGAACTGATCATACCCAAATTGTCTAACAAAACGGCTAGGGAGGTATGGTTCCAAAAAGCATTCTTCTTCAAAGCGGTATACTAAATGAGATGATCGAATTATCTTCAACCATTCAAAGGCCACACGGTTTAAGGGCTGCAGTTTTGAATCTACCATATTGGGTGGCATCTGGTCATGACCAGCCGGGAGAGGGGCGCAACAGAAGTTCCATCCTCTGTTCAAATTTAAAACAAATCTACACTCACTCAGAGAGGTGTACTTCCATTTACCCTGAGAATATCTGCGCAAGAAGCTGCCATCTACTGGTCCCATACCAGGGTCCATTAAAGTTGGATAGTGGAGGAGTAACCATCCAAAGAGATAAGTGTACGGCAGTTCGAGACGGGGGAATTCTTTCTCTCCCTTTGCCTTCAGCATCGAGTCAACATACAAGCGAAGACTCGCATTCAATCTGCAGGTCATTGCCGATAATAAGTCAACCTTATAACCGAAGACTAGCTTGACGGCAGCAAAAAGTACACCGCGATGAAAACGGTCTACTGCACTAGATCCCGGGACCACGAATCGTCTGAGCCAGTGTGTCAGAAACCCTGCTAACTGGGCTTCTTTCGACATGGGTCTGTAACCCATTCTCAAAAAACTCTCCAAAATGTCACCTTTCTTTAAAGGTGGACATTGATGATCATCCTTCATTTCCTTATCATAAAGTTTACTTTCTTCCATCATCTTCATGACTTCTGTGCTATTTAAGGGTTTGAAAAAATTAGGGTAACACTTGTTGTTCTCCTTAGTTTTCTTTTCCTCTAAATGGTTGAGAAACAAGTATGGAAGCCACTTCGAAGAATAGCAAGTGTTGGCCGTAGCACTTTATAGTACAAAGAGCAAATCTTGTAATGGCATAGCAGTTCCTCAAACACTGCTACCATTTCAGCATTTTCTTTTCTGAGTTTCTCTAACTCATCATTTGTGGGAACAAACTCCTCATACGGAGCATCCGCCATAGGCAAGTATGAGATGTACTTCATCTCGTGGAGTGCAAACCCCATCTCTCCACCCGGGGTCATGAAGGTTCCTGTTCTGTAATTGTATCGCTCAGCCAAGGCCAAAACATATGGGTTAGGAGCAAACCCGTATACAGTGGCATGCACTGCTTGAAACAGGTTAATTTGTTGAAGTTTGTCTTGGAAGGTTGTCAGAACCCAATTTGCAATGCAATTCCATCGTTTGTAATCTGGATTCACTAATCCAGTCATTCTGATATCCTGTTCAGGGTATCTTCCTTCTTCCTTCGCAAATTCATTTGCGAATATAGGGGTTCTGACGGGCATCAGCATAGAGGAGTTTTTCGGTGGAATGCAGCTGGGTCTCAAACCTCTCAACATAACACTGTATCTGTCAGAAGAGCTGTAAAACATATCTTTCCCGTTAACCTTCTTTACAAAGATCTTTCCTGCACGAGCATCTGGAGAAGGGTGATGTTCCAATCCATTTTCCTTGGGTAGCTCGCATGAGCGTACCGTGACAAAGGAAGGCATCGAGCAATGTCAGGAATGAAGAATGATCTGTCTTCCCGGTGGACTATCATCTCCTCCATCCTTGGCCTAGGCTGGGAGACTTTTTCAAAGGCGTCACCAAACAAGAATAAGGGTTTCTTGTGGATAACAGCATCTGCTGATTCCAGAGGCTGTCCATTCATCAGACACATTAAAGTTTCGTTGTCCTGAGAAATCAATATTGCCTGACGAGAAGTCGGCAGATCGTACTGAGGATAGTGGACGTGAGACAAATCTTCTTTATATTCAGATTCAGACAAAGTTCCCATAAAATGTTCATAGTTTGGATCTTCATTGGTTTCAACTGCATCAAAAACAGATGAAGATCAGTACAAGTCAAAAACTCTATTTTTTCAGACAAGCAAAAAGAAGAGTACACAATCCTCAGATTGCGCTAACATGGATTGCGCAACATTAGTTTGCGCATCATAATAGGGTGCGCAAACCAATCGATTGCGCTGACCTTCAGCGCAAATCAATCGATTGCGCTGACTTTCTGTCAACACAATTCGATAGATTGCGCAGGATTACAGTCTTCATAAAAATGAAGATTGACTGTTTATGCAACCAAAAACCCTAAAAAGGGGTGGCGCAATTTGAACTCATCTCTAAAAAGAAATGAGTTTCGAAGATCGAAGGAAGTCAAAACACCCTAAAAAGGGGTTTTCGATTGGTTTTACTACCTATCAGAGCAGGGTGCGCAGACTCATGTCGAGATGCTCGCCGAGCAACTCTGTCAGAAGATTCGGCTGGAGCTTTTCCCTTCACAGCGGCGGCGGCGGTAACATTAGATCGTCGGGGCGCCATGGAAGTCGTCGGAGAAAGAAGACAGAAAGGGTTCGGGGATTTTTTTTCTCTCAAAAGCACGAAGGAGGCAAAGTAAAAAAAATGAAATGAAGAAGTGGGCTATTTATAGCCTTTGAAATACGAAACGGCTGCCTTGGATTGCGCCTAAAATTTGGGGCACTTCACTTTGCGCAGACAGCTCATCATCATGCGCAACTTGATTCAAAATTTAAAAATTCAAAGTATTTCGAAACTTTGAATCAAATCAACTTTCGAAAACTTTGAAGGGGGTCTTGTAGGTCCTAAAAAATCAAGTTGCATCAATCAACAAAGTCAAGAAATCAAGAAACTTATCATTTGGATGAATTGCGCAGACAATAGATTGCGCAGCAATCCGATTGCGCATACTGCTTTGCGCACACTTCCAACTGCGCAGACTGACGTGGCAGAAGTCATCATTACCAAATCAAATCAAATCTTTTCTGACAACTGACAGCACGAATAACATGGAATCTGTTCGTTTCCTGCGCCGCACAGTGCTCGAGGGCGGCTGACAGCTGGCAGCGCAAACCAATCCTGCGCAGTTTGAGTCTGCGCAAACCATGTATGCGCAATTCAACTCTGCGCACTCCATCAATATAATTGTTAAGTTACACGTGGCATTCATGCCATCGATTGCTCATTACGTGGCAACTGTTTATGCACGATCATGCGCATTTCTATCAAATGATGCCATGTGTCCATGATAGTTGGCCCACGATCCAGTAACTGTCTGCGCAAATCAATGTTGCGCAAACCAATGCTGCGCAAATCATCCTGCGCAGTCCAAAAATAACTGAAAGTTAGTTATTTTCAGAACTCTATAAATAGAGTTTCAAGTCTTCATTTTAAGGGGGATCAAGATCAGGGATCAGAAATCAGAGAGTTCAGGTGTTCTTGCCAAAGTGCTGCTGCATTCTTCCGAGACTTTTGTCTTCAACTTCAGAGGCTTTTGCCTTCAGTTTCCAGAGTTGTTTTCAACTTCAAAGGCTTCGTCTTCACAGTTCACATCGTCCAAGGGATAAAGCAATCGTCATCAAGATTGGATTCCTATAGTTGTAATTTTCCCAGAATTCTTGTAATCTTATTACAGTTTATATCAATAAAGTTCTATACATTTGTTTTTGCAAACATGGTGCCCCGATCATGTTTCTTGGGCTTTGGGAGATCTCCTCCTCCTGTTAGAGTAGGTGTTGCCTATTCTGGTTGTGTTGAAAGCCTCCTTTTGTCGCAGATATTGCGGTGCTCTCCTCTTCCATTGGAGAGCTCTTCCTCCTCTAGGGTGGGATTGATCGCCCACCCTTGCTCAATAAATGCTTTATTAGTCGAAGCACCCGATCGGGTCGAAGTGGAGCGCATATGCTGAGACTTCATGATGCGCATGACTGAGATGCTGAAGGGATGCATATAACTGAGCTGTTGAAGAGATGCGCCTGACTGAGACGCTGAAGAGATGCGCCTGACTGAGACGCTGAAGAGACGCGCATGACTGAGACGTTGAAGAGACGTGCCCGACTGAGAGCACATGGCAGTTGCTGCACCTAGCTGTAGACTTAGGATCTTTTCTTTGTAGAAATTCTTCTTTGTAAAGCCTTTTTTAGACATGTAATAGACTTTTATATGAAATAAAAAATTTCTTTTAATGTCTATGCTTTTGCTGTTTTCTTGTGCCAAGTACTTCATCTGAGCTTTCTGGCGCATGTAATGTTAGGCGCATAGGATTTTTGTTCCTGAGATTCCATGCTTCTACAAGACCCCCTTCAAAATTTTCAAAACTTTTCGTCAAGTTTTGGAATACTTTGAATAAGAAGCATGGTGGTATCTTATCTGGGGCGCATGACTGTCCGGGGCGTATAACTATTCTGGGGCGCATGCTCCTCCCAATTTTAAATGCCCAAATGATAACGCTTCAGGATAAATAAAAAAAGATTTAATGATGATCTTTTGGACTATCCACGGTTATCACTTCACAGAACCCTAAACGACGGTTGACGTCACCCAAGCCTATAAATAGGCGTCTGATAGAGAGAGAGGGAATTCTTCCTCTCTTTGCTGTCTTCTTCTTTAGAGTTTTTTTCTTCCAAAAACCCTAATCTCATTTTCTCAAAATATCTTCCAAAACTCCTCGCGGTGGTGTTGGCCGAGGGCGAAGCAAAGGGAAAGAGCCCGTGGAGTTCGATAAGGAGGATTCCTCCGTCGTTGCTACGGCTCCCGTCGACGTCGGCCAGTGGTGATGGGTGAGTGCTTCTGTTATTTTAGACGAGTTTGGTGCACACACGGATGAGTTGCACCCTGTTGCTGTGCCCTAACTCTTTATTGCCGACGCGCATGGGCTTTTGTCCTGATTATACGCCGAGGCTATCCCGCTGACGTACATGGACTTCTATCCTGATTATGCGCCGAGGCTATCCCGCTGACGCGTATGGACTTCTGTCCTGATTATGCGCCGAGGCTATCCCGTAGACGCGTATAGACTTCTGTCTTGATTATGCGCCGAGGCTATCCTGCTGACGCGCATGGACTTCTATCCTGATTATGCGTCGAGGCCTCCCGCTGACTGCATGGACTTCTGTCCTGATTATGCGCCGAGGCCTCAATGCAATAGGCCTTTTTGGGCCCTGATGAGGCGCAGAAGCTTTGAATGCCCCAAATGTTTCGTCCTTCTCTTAAGCCTCTTTCTCTTCTTGTTGTCTGACTTTTGTTTTGTGTCAGTGTCAATAACAATCCCTTTTCTGAACGAAGTCCTTTTGGATGCTTCCTCTGCCAAATGGGGATTAACTTCAATGAGAAGATTGTTAATCCAGCGAGGGCTGCTATCATGCAGGACCAGCCTTTCGAGAGGATATTGCAAATCTGGGATCAATCGCCCTTTTTTCTCCAGAACATGATGGAGAGTGGCAGACTAAAATCAGATGAGTTCGAGAACATGACTTTTTTGAAGCCTGCCTTTCTGTTCGGTGACCGGTTGACCTCTACTGAGGCAAAGATATTGAAGATTAAAGAGGACTGGTTCTTCTCGGCGAAGGGCGTAGCCTGTACATGCGGCAGTCTGAGCGTCAAATGCCACTGACGGCTTTCTGCCGTTTGGCTTCCAAAAGGAGGATGCCATGGGAGCTTACTCCTTCTCAAGGAGGGGCAGTAGGAGGAACCCTTCGTATTGATGTTACTTCGAATCAGAGGGATACCTTGGCCGCCTCGCGAGCCGAGGCCTCGTTCAGTTGCCGAACTTTGCGCCCTGGGAGCCTCTACAGTGTTGTTCCTCCTGATACCTTTGCCTTTAGGGCTTCAACTTTTGTAAGTCGGATGCTGACATCGCAGATCACGTATCCGAAATGAGGTTTTCGAGTTGAGGGGTGGTGCCATCACGTGTTGAAGTGGGATGAGTTGACCCTCTGGGTTCTGTCAAAGTTTAAACTGAGCTCAAAGCGATTGGGCTGACTGTCTCTTGTGCCACGCAGGGGAGCATCGATATCAACAAGCCCATGTTCTTTGCACTCCTGGAGATGTTCAACTCCCAGACTGGCACCTTCTTTACTCCAGTGGGGGAGCTGGGGTTGGCTCTGCACGAGATGTATGTGGTTTCCAAACTTTCTTGGGGTTCAAAACCGTACGAGGAATATTTCCCGACGAATGAAGAGATCCTAGTACTAGAAGAAAAGGACAAGGAGATTATGGCTGTTTTCAAGGAGGTGGCAAGCCACCATTATCTGCTACAACGGAAGGATAGGGGGGGTCGCAGCCCCATGTGACAACTTGGAGGGACTATATTCAAGCAGGACTCGACAGACCCTTACAAGATTCGGTTTGTAACTCCGCACGGACTGCCTCATGCAGAGGTGACCTCCAAAGTGGGCCGACTAGACGAGAAGGTCCCTCGTTCAAATGAGAGTGGCACCAATGTATATAGTTGCTTCTGGTATTGCGTACACCGGATGTCTCCCACGGCTGTGTTAGCCGCATACTTGATGATATGGCTCCGGGACTATGTGTTCTCGGGCGGCTCTGGATCTGTAGAAAGAGTGAGCAGAAATCTCATCTTGCCAGCGGTAAAGCTAGTTTTTGGTCACCCTCTGGCCTCCTTTCCGCGATGGTGTGTAACCTGTTGCTGGGTTTGAGGAATTTTGCTGACGATGTGATCCATGGGAGGGGTAGGAACGACAACTTTCCCCGGGCTGAGCTACCTTCCATTATCTGATGGGATGGCTGATTCTGCATCATCCGAACGTGATGAGCCCCGGTCCTGAAGACGATCACGTTGTAGGGGACGCCTTTATCTGTCGCTTCTATAAAAGAAGTGGCTACATACTGGCATCCCTGTTTGTAGAAGGGTCTTATCTATATTTAGGGGTGGGAGATCACCAAGATCAACCCCTTTATAGACTTCGAAGTCGACCAAGAGTTGGAAGACTCTGGCGAGGATGCGATCGCCCTGCCGATATGGGGGTTTTGTTGGTTACAGAGCATTCGGCCTTCCCATCTGGTCTACCGTAACAAGAACAAGTGCTATCTAGAGCCATATCTATCGAGCCGATTTGCACGTCAGTTTGGCTATACCCAGCTGATGTTAAGGAACCCCGGTAACAGTCTGGGGTTTATTGGAAGTTTACTGGATGGAGCTCGGGGTTGGAAATATTACAATGTCGGATGCACCGGAGTCGTTTTACCATGCCAGTTCACAATCCTCGGCCGCAGATCTTGTATTCAGATGTCACGCTGTATTGTGCCATAAACGCTGCGTCCCCTGAGTACGACAGGGAAACTAGTTTCATCATTGGCACACAGCTAGAGGCAACAACCAACATGTTGGCTCGATCATATCGTCCACCAGAGGTTGCGGGTTATAGGTCAACTGTTGTAGCCTCAACGGGGGGTAATCAGGAAGAGACCCCAGCTGGAAAGAGGCAGGCTAATACGGAGGTCGGTTCGTCTGTGCCGAAGAGACCAAGGAAAGCTACGACTCCGAAGACAGGAGCTCCGGAGGTGGCACCTGTCGTAGCAACAGGATCGACTCCCGTGGAGGTAAAGACGTCCCATATAGTCTGGTTTTACTCTTTGATTTTTGTGACTCATGTCTCCTTTTTTTAGGCGGTGCCGAAGAAGAAGTCCCGGGCTTCGAAACCAGGTTTGGTTAAACCGAAGGAGGTAGCGAGCTCTTTGACGAGCGTGTTCCTCCGATTACCGCATCTCCCAGGGAGGAGAGTGTTGATGATGCCGTTTGTGTGGGGATTTAGTGTCTCCAGATGGTGTTGGGGGAAGCTGAAGGTGCAGCCGTCCCTAGGATAGTCCAAGCTGATGTAGAGATCTCTGATGTCGAGGTCCCAGTAGAAGTTGTGCCTCCGGAAGAGGAGGAAGAGTGGAGTTCGTCTTCTTCTGATGACGTTCCTCCCGATGTTGATGGTCCTGCCGTAGGGACAGCAGGTGTGATTGAAACAGAAGAGAATTGATTCCTTTCCTCGTCAT
>JANAVB010000924.1:0-43637 GCA_029216955.1 Iris pallida
AAAAAGTATAGAATTATCTCTTAAAACTTTATTGAAGGGTATTTGCCACTGTACCAGGTTTCGTTATGTGCAAACTTGAATGCATTTCTACACCTCTATTGTAAATGCATGTAACATTGTATCTCACATGCATTGACATGTATTATACACGCCACAACACATAAAATACAGAAGGACATTATAGGTTCGAAATCTATGTAGTAGTGTCTGAAATATTGCGTGAGCAATTTTATAAACATTAATGCTAATTATAATATTTCGTGTGCTTTGGAGCGAATAAACTTCAGATATGACTATTACTATATTTGTACTTGCTTTCAAATAATATATATGAATACAAATGTAAATATTGTTCACAAATAAATCAATAATCATATTCAGCCAAAAATATACATATGGTTAAAGTAAACATTGGTTGGATATAATAGAGTTTTGAAAGAAATCATATTTGGGTAACCAACATTCGGGTTTCCAATTGATGTAATAATTTCATGTAAGTTTACTTACATATTAACTTAACTTATTTTATGTTTGAGTACTTATATACACTTTCAGAAAATTGCATGTAGGGCACACAACTTTCATGAAATGACTTACAGTGCTATTACTCCTAAATTCGATGGAGGCTCACATCAAGGTATTTCCTATGAGATCTCTAGCCTTTAACTCATCATCCAAATATATAAGGTCACCAGTAATAGGTAACCCTAAAATCATCGCCACGTAGCTAATTTGATCGTCCTCTCAGCAGCATGTAGCTAAAATGTGCTGCATATTGGCTATCAACGATCGATGAGACCCAATAACAAATCTCTATCGTGACGCCTAATACTGATAACGTCAACATATGAAAAGCCAAAACCTCCACAAGGGCCTTTTGGCCTTGGATAGCTCCCATAATGATCGCCACTCACTATGCTCTAATATTATTAACAATGATAATATTAATTAATTAAAACATAGACTACCTATCCCAAAAATATCAGACTAGGTATATGAGACTCTCGCTGCTGGATAACAGTGTGAGTAGTTGGTCAACTTGGTATGCATCAATCGTTGAGCAGTCATATGTAAAATGATCGTTGTCAAAACAACGTTGCTAGTTATTTTTTTATGGAAAAAAATTAGTTTTGGGGTTTAGGTTTAGGATTATATTTTAGGGTTAGGTTTAGGTTTAAGAATAGATTTTAGTGTTACGATTTGGTTTAACATTAAAAATTCAAACATAATCTTAGATGCAACATTATTGTTTGATTATGTTTTAGGGTTTATGATTATAAGGATTAGGTTTTAGGTTAGGGATACGTTTAACATTCAATATAATTTAGACGGCCTAAACCTAAATGCAACATAATACACTATTTTATTATTAGGTTTTAGGGGTTTTCATTAGCTTTTAGGGCTAGGGTTAGGTTTAACATGAACAACATTAAATTAAATAATTTATATTAGCATAAGTAACACTAATTGTAATCATAATTAATTAATCACATGAATATCTAAATAACTATTTTAACATGCAAATCTAACAAAAAAAAAATTAACATAAAAATAATTAAAATTTTACTTACCTCTTCTTCCCTTCCTCTCTGATTCATCTTCTCCTTCTCTTCCTCTCGAATTTTTCACTCTCCTTCTCTTCCTCAAATTTTATCTATGGTACAAAAACACAGAAATCCCACAAACCCCACATATACTCCTCTACCCCCACGCCCAAATATTACCCAACCAACTACCAACAACCCATTTAATATGGAAAATTTTTAATTTTTGATATATAAAAAATGCCCATCGGATGGGCATAATCTGCAGAGAATATGCCCATCGGAAGGGCATTTTTCAATATATTTATGCCATTTTTTCTGCTAAGTGGCAGCAACAATTACATATGTTTAATGAAGAACGCCCTTCCAAAGGGCGTTTTATGCGCAAAATACACCTTTATAAGGGCGTTTTTGATGATCGTAAAAAAATTTCAAGACTGTTGTCTTTATACGCCCATCAAAGCATTTTGGTCCTCAGAATGCATTTTTTCAAACTTTGTGTTCTCACTGCAATATCAGCTTACTTTAATGTGATATAATTTTTATACACTTTTGATATAATAGGTTTAATAATGAATTGAGCAATTATTATTTGATGTTATAAGTCTAGCATATTATATATTATCTATTCCACTATATAATAGGAAAACTTAAATGGTGAAACTTTTGAATTCTGAAAATACCCTTACATACTTATACTAATTAAAATAGTTCATTAATTTTAATAAGGACAACTTAGTAATTAGGAAGACTATCCTTTGATCTTCCTAAAGAGTCTCCTAAACTAATTAAGAAATGTTAAAATACGTGCAAGGCACGTGCACATATGCTAGTATTATATAATGAGAACGTTCAGCTTTACCGTGAAACTTTTCTTCCAAAATACCCTAGAATATGTGTATTAATTAAAATTATTCATTAAAGCTAATAGGGGCAACAAGATAATTACCAAAGTTGTCATTTGATCTTTCTATGTAGTCTTGAATATATATATATATATATATATATAAATAGTAATAAATTTAAAATAATTAAGACAACTGCCTTTTAACCTTCCTAAGTAGTTTTAATAAATACTTGAGTAACTACAACAATGTCTTTTAGTTTTCCTAGTACTCTTTACTGATTATTATAATGCGGCTTAGAAATGGCTCAAAAATGAGCCGTCTTCGTATGTATTTCCTCCACTAGATAAAAAAATTCAAAAAAAATATATATCTTTCTAACGCTTATGGAACTCCTCACGTAGTTAAAAATAAAAATTCTAAATCTTTCCAACTAATTTAACATAATAAATCCTAAAATATATTCAATATTTAAATTAAATATAACTAAGTACATAGTATTATCTAACTAACTACATGTCCAAAATTTTAAAAACGTATCTATAACAAATCCTGATTAAAATATCTTGAAATCATATTTAAATTTTATCTGAAAATTTTAACAATATTAGGTTTTTTTGTAGGTGCAACGCATGTGAACGTGGCTAGTTCATATTAATATGACTTATATACTTATCAGGTATCCAAATATTTGGATTTGGATATGGAAAATGCAATGGAATCTGTATCCATAACTGTCTCCAAATGCCCCGATCTCAGGTCCGAACAGGATCAAAATGAAATAACAGATCCATATCCAATTGTGAATAGATTCATATTCAAACTATATATATATATATATATATATATATATATATATATATATATATATATATATATATATATATATATAATAGAGTAATAGTACTGGTGGAATGCACCTATAGACTCATGATGCTCAAACTTCAAAAAAGACTATTGGAAACCCTGACTGGTGGCAAAAGATAAATGGATCGAGTCACGGGAACGTATTATTCCTTCCATTTATAAAATAGTGGGAGCTAGTTGGGGGCAACAGACCAAAAAGCATACAATGCAGTATGCACAAAGTCTGTACGTATCGTCAGGCATCTCAAAGAAAACTAACAAAAGAAGGCAATGTTGTGTTTCGGATAAGTCCAAGTATGGATGCCCTTATCCATACTCATAATAACCTCTATCTCATTCTCTCTTGTATATATTATCAATGAGAAAAGCTACGTACAGATTTCATTCGGCTACCAATATTTCTCTCTAATTTTCACAATATGTTATCAGCACGACTATTTGAGGAGTTCTGATAAGGATTTTGCTAAAGGCAGAAGAGAAACAAAGGAGAATTTAAGTCAGTAGAGATGAGAAGTAAGGTTATTTTCATTCCTGTCCTCAAACAAATTCTTCGGCCCATTTATAACACTGGAACAATCAAACAACTAACAAATAAATCCCTAGAATCATGCAACCTCCTACACTATAGCTTATTCCATAACAAAGTCAAATCAACACTAACATAACCAATGACCAAGTCCCCCACTACTCACTAACTACTCCCACAAATATAGAAGCTTGCAACTGTGCAGGCACGTAACATTCCATCCCCCATCCAAGTGTCCTTGTCCCCAAGGACAAAGGAAGGGTAAGACCGAGAGAAGTGCCACGCATTTTCCCAGGTAGCATCTTCTGATGGAGAACCAACCCATTAAATTAATACTTCTTTGCAAGGTCGATATTTGCCTTTCTGCACCATACGACTAGCCAAGACAGCTTGTGGTTGGGGAGGAGTAGAAGACGGGGGATATTCCAATGTTGCTAGAAGCTGGGGGCTCATGGGCACATTAGAACCCACAAATGGTTTAAGAAGAATGACATAAAATACATTGTGGACCAGAGAAGAAGAAGGGAGTGGCAACTTATATGCGACAGGGCCAACACGAGCAAGAAACTTGAAGGGCCCAAAAAATCGTGGAGCCAGTTTCTGTGAGGAGCAAAAAGCCACCGATTGCCGACGATAAGGCTGCAAGCGTAAGAACACGTAGTCGCCAACCTTGTACTCCACTTCCCGTCGGTGCTTGTCTGCCATAACCTTCTTATGATTTTGTGTAACCAATAAGTTATATCGAAGCACCTTGTGGATGGATTCACGGGTACGTAAGAAATTATCAACTGCCGCCACCTTTGTAGTTCCCGCTACATAAGAAGACAGGTGTGGAGGGGGAACACCATACACAGCTTCAAATGGGGATATTTTTTGCTGAATGAACCGCAGTATTATAGCTATACTCGGCCCAAGCGAGCCAATCCATCCATTTGCGAGGTTGATTATAGGTGAAGCAACGAAGATTGTTCCAAGGTACGATTAAGGACCACTGTTTGGCCATCCGTCTGAGGGTGATAGCTAGAACTCAATTGCAGTCGTGTACCTTGGAGCTGGAATAATGTGTCACAGGAAGTGATAACAAATACTCTGTCTCTATCAGTGACAATAGATGGGGTATCCCATGCAAACGATTCATGAAAGCACGTGACACCGTAATTGTCGAAAATGGGTGTTTTAAGGGAATGAAGTGGCCATACTTGGAGAGGCGATTGATGACGACCATAATCACAGTATGCCATAGGAGGGGGGAAGTCCTTCCATGAAATCCATGGATATATCAGTCCAAATACGATCTGAAATCGGCAAGGGCTGAAGAAGACCCACAGGCAGGGAGGTGTCATTCTTGCAGCGTTGACAAATTTACATTCACGAATAAAATTCTTCACCGATGCGCGATGTCCCAGGCAAAAACTCGATCGAATACGGCTGATAGTTTTATGATAGCCAAATGTCCTCCTGCTGGGGAAGAGTGGCAATCAAAAAGAACATGAGATATTAAAGTAGAGGTAGGACTTAACACTACCTTATCTTGTTTGAACCAAACTCCCTGTGATTGTCTATACTTGAAAGAGGTGGTCTTTGAGTGGGCGTCGAATTGTTGGTAGTAAGGATCCGTTTGACACTCATCACGAAGTAGGTCCCACCAATTAGCTTTAGTTAAAGAGATGGCATGGAACTCCAACTCTGCGACCCGTGAGAACGCATATGCACCTCCATTCTCGATGCCCTTCTTGTATTGGATAATATAGTCGTACCCGAGATTTTTGGGTAACCAACACAATTGTGTTGGAGTAGAAATGCGTTGTTCTAATAAATATTTTAAGCTTTTCTGATCAGTATGCACAATGAATGGTTTACCCAAGAGATAAAGTCGCCATTTCCGTATAGCTTTGACGATAGCGAGCATCTCCTTGTCATAAGTGGAAGACCCAAGGATTTTCCTTTTAGGGCTTCACTATAGAATGCAATGGGGTGGTCAACTTGTGAAAGGATGGCCCCTAATCCCGATTTGCAGGCATCGCATGCCACGACGAAAGTTTGGTTGAAGTCTCAAAACAGGAGGTGAAGTCAATGCTTTTTTTCGTTGGGCAAAGGCTATAGCAGCTTCTGGTGTCCAAGGAAAACCCGCCTTGGAAAGTAATTGATTTAATAGGGCAGCAATACTTCCAAAGCCACTAATGAACTTTCGACAATAACCGGTGAGTCCAAGGAAGCCGCGAATAGACTTTACGTAGATGGGTAGGCCACTGGAGTACGGCATGAATTTTTTGTAGGATCTACTTCCACCCCGCAGCGTAATATTACTTGGCCAAGGTATTCTATTTGAGTGACTCCAAATTGGCATTTGGAGGGCTTCGCTATCAAATGATTTGAGCGTAAAATTTCCAAGACAATACCAAGATGTTGTAGATGATCCTACCACGACCTGCTATAAACCATGATATTATCAAAAAACAAGTATGAAATGTCGAAGATAGGGTCAGAATAAGTCATTCATCAGGCCTTGGAGTGTTGTCGGGGTGTTGGTAAGGCCGAATGGCATGACGGCGAACTCATAATGTCCCTCGTGGGTACGGAAGGAAGTTTTGTGAATATCATTCATGTGCGCACGGATTTGGTGATAACCGAAGCAAATCCAACTTGGAGAAATATTCAGCTCCATGTAGTTCGTCCAATAATTCATCAATGACAGGAATGGGATACCGATCCGTGATATTGTTTAAGGCGCGTTAGTCAACACAGAATTTCTATATCGTCGGACTTTTTGACTAAGAGCACCGGAGAGGAGAAGGGACATGTACTTAGCCTAATGATGCCAGATGATAGGAACTCTCGTACCATGTGTTCTATCTCCGTTTTTTGATAATGGGGATACCGATAAGGTCTAACGTTGACGTGCTGTTGACCGCCGACTAATGGAATTTGGTGGTCTTATGGCCGCTCGGGCAGCAGGCCGCTAGGAGATGAAAAGACATCCATGTATTGGAAAAGTAGTGATGATAAATTAGAGGGCATAGATGTGAAGGAGTGTACCTGATCAAACCCGGCTGGGAGGAGATTGATTTCAAAAAAAATGCCATGCCAGTAATATGGAGAAGTTCACGTTCTCCCAAGGGTTCTATACTGGATTTGTCCAACCCATAGAATGTATGGCTCTGCCCATATTTAAAGAACTTCATTGCTAGAATTTTACAGTCAACTTCTATGGGGCGAGTGTCTCTAGCCACTGCACACCTAGCACGACCGGACACGCTACTACTGGAAGAACATAGAAATTAGCTTGAATAGGATGGTCCTGGATCACCAAGGTAAGGGACAAACAACGGCCCGGACAGTTGATAGTTTCTCGATTTACCACCATCACCTGGACGTTGCGATCCTTTATCACAGGCAAACCCAGCTTTGCCACAACATATTGGTCAATGAAATTATGTGTACTACCACCATCGATCAAGACAGTGACCTTCTTATTCTTAAGGTGCCTTTGAGGCGCAAGGTACGAGGGTGATCGGCCCCTGCCATGGCATGAAATGAGATTTCAGGCATGTCGTTACTTTCTTGGCCCGCCGGAGAAGAATCATCAGAAGTGTCCATTTCCTCCAAGTAGGTGCAGTCTGAGATCATAAATAATTGAGGGCGAGAACATGTGTCCAATGACGTACTTCTCATCACAGTAAAAACATAGCCCTTTTTGTGTTGCTCGTACGCCTCTTGTGCAGTGATACATCAGACGAGAGTTGGTGTGGTGTTGGAGTCTGCAATTTTGGAAGTGGGTGGAGGCCCGAGAACACCTGCTGTTGGGTTGGCTTCCGCCTTAGGTGGCATGATAGAATCTGAATTACGAGAATTGCATCCATACCTTTTATGCAAACGGTTTCTTTCCTCAATAAGTCGGGCGATGCCAATGGTGTTAGCTAGAGTTTTGGGTTGTTTCATCTTGACAACAAGACGAATATCGTCAGTGAGCCCTCCAATAAAGCAACTAATCAGAAAAGGTTCTGAAAGCCCATCCATTTGGTGGGAGAGTTTCTCAAACTCCTCGTGATATGCCGCGACCATAGTGACTTGTTTGAGTCTTGAGATGGCCTCCGAGGGATCTTCATAGTTTGTAGGGCCAAATCGTAGAAGTACAGCTTGAGAAAATTTAGCCCATGATAACAGCCCCTTAAATTTGGTTATCCAACGATGCCACTGGAGTGCAATCCCCTCTAGATAAAATGAAGTGAGTTGCACTTACTGGTCAGTTGGAATACTTTTGAATTCGAATTATTGTTCCTCCTTGTACTGCCATCCCGTGGGATCGTTGCCTCCAAACTTTGGAAAGGAAAGCTTTAAATGATGGCGATTGTAATTAGAAAAGGAACGAAACCGTCCGTGCGACTGGTGTGGTGTGACGCTTCCCCAGGTGTGAAGGGGTTCACCTCAACACTTTGCTTTGTGGGGCTTTGAGAGATACGTAGGCCTGGGAGCTCAGTCAGTAATGTCTGCAAGTTGGAGTGGATCTGGTCGAAGTTAGACTCATGCCGGCCAAGAATTTTGTTGACTTCATTACGAAATTCGGCATTACTTTTCCTATGAGTGTCTATGGTAAGTTGCTCTGATACCAATTGATAAGGATTTTGGTAAAGGCAGAAGAGAAACAGATGAGAATTTAAGTCAGTAGAGATGAGAAGTAAGGTTATTTTCATTTCTGTCCTCAAACAAATTCTTTAGCCATTTATAACACTGGAACAATCAAACAACTAACAAGAATCATGCTACCTCCTACACTATAGCTATTCGTTGTATGCGGTGAGCAAAAGCTCAAGCACAGCACAACGAATAGTCCCACATCGGCCAAGTATGGTGCTTTACTTGTGCTCATATTACTTGTGCTTCCATTGCTTCATTGAAGTCTAGTGCAGGTGCCCCATGGGGCCACACATGCGCCGTCGCCCGGCCCGCTTCGCTTGCTTCGCGTAACAGGTGTGGGTACATGCCCACATCTGTGGGCGCCGAATGCCGATTCGATTTCCTCTTCGGGTTCGAGCCGAGACCCTAAAATTTTTTTGCTCCTTTCTAAAAATTCTGACCGTTACAAATTTTAAAATTCAGTAACGTTCACTATTCAAATTTCGTCCAGGTTCAATGAACCATGTGCTGAAAAACGTTTTGTAACGTTCATTTTAATTGACTCATTAATCTGCCATTATTCTCCTACGTTGGAAAATGCCTATATATATCTTGTCTCATTGCTTCATCCATTTTTACATAAAATATTTCTTCTTTGAAATTCTCGTCGTCTCAAGATCGCTGTTATTTTGTTGTTGCTATGGGCGAAGCTAAGTCGGAATCATTTTCTCGACGTCATGTACGGCAACGAGATTCCGGTGGAGTGGAGATTTTACCACTAGGGGCGTTCGAATTTAGTCTGCACATAGACCCGAACTAACTCTTAGGGCAGTGCTATGTGCACGACTTCACCGGAGGCCGGTAACATTTACATTTTATTTTGTTTGCAGATGTTAAACGAAGTGTCAAAAAATTCCAACAACCTAAGAGTTAGTTACAAATATTGTCTATTCTGTTAAAAAAATTCTTTTACCAAATAATCTGCTTTACCAAAATATTCATACTTGCTAACGTCTCACTACTGTAACAAACGACTTGTTTTAACAAAAATATTACTTTCTAAAATTTGCCTCCTGTTAATTCATACTGTTAGCATACAAAGTCCTACTATCAATTTGCTTCATGTTAGATTGTATGTTAGCAATCAAACTTGTTAACTCATACTGTTAGCAAACAAAGTACTTGCTTGTTAATATATAAAGTGCTTGCTTGTAAACATATAAAGTTGTCTGTTATTGAATATATAAATTTGCTTGTTAAACAACTTCAAATATTTTAATTACAAGAATTACTTGCTTTTGAAAACATATAAAGTTTTCTTACTATCTTCGAACAAATTATTTGTTTTTAGCTATAAACATTTCAAGTTGCCTATAGTTGGTTAAACAATATTTCTTACCTCATAAAACCAAATTGCTAACATGATTTATTTCATATCGGTACCATATTGTTTAATAAAATTTGTTATTACATATACTAAGACAGCTATTATCATTTATCATTTCATAGTTTGACACCTTAGACAAACATCATTGTGTTAGTAATTTTGACAATTCTAGGTTCTTTCCTCAATATTTTAATTTAGGCTAAATAAAACAATAATTGATTTAGTAAAATTTCTTTAATTTTAAAGTTCTAAAGTTAAGATTTGTTTGGGAACAAGCCGAAAGGGCCCTTCTGTCAACAAGACAAAAATTGTCTAATCGATCGGTATTTAAGTTTTCCTAGTGAAGCACCGCTTGCTAGGATCCGGCCCCTACAACTAACCCAACCTTATCAAAACATGAAAAACTAAAATTTGAAGGTAGATTACTAAAATCATTTTAATTGTTAATTTTGCTTAAAGCCATCTTATTGAGTAAATATAATTTCACAGACTTTAGAAAACATGACTCCAAGGAAGAGACATTTTCTGCAAAGCCTGTAAAGTTCAATAACACCTACTTCAAGAGGTGATAGAGCCAGATAAAATTTTGGCTACCACTTTAGGCCTAATTTCTATCATTGATGTGTAGCCTCCCTTCTCGGAGATTTTTAAAATATTTTTATTATTTATTTGATTTAAGTGGTGATTTTTAGATTATATAAATAATTATTTAGTTAATTATTACGGTAGATGATTTTAGTCATGGTTAGGAATTTGAGTACAAGGCGACTAGAATCATGGCACGGATAGTTCAGTGGCGTGCTTTGACTAGTGTTTAGCCATGGTAGGGGAAGGCCGAGTCATAGGATTGCCCTAACTAGGAAAACCAGGCAAAGTCGCGACTTAATCCCTATAGAACGATTTAATATTTATTAATTAGAGTATTAAATTTTAGGAAACCCGGTTGTACTAAACTAGTCAAACTGGACCCGAACTGAGCCCATGTAGTTATGTAGTGTGTCCAAAGATGACTGTGTCGTTATATTATGTGTTGGTAAGTCGTATCGTATCTGAGTGTTCCACTAAATATTTTGTAAGTAATTGTATATTGCACATATCTCATGTATGTGATATTGCTGGTAATATCAATATTTTATCCTGAATTACGATGACACATGCAAATATATTGTTTAGTTTTTATTTTGGGTTACAGACTAAAGACACATATGGTTGTAATATCCATTGGACTATATATTCCTACATGTATATATATATATTATATATATATATATATATATATATATATAATATATATATATATATATATACTTTGTATTTGTCCAATAGATATTTAATTGTTTTTATAAGTCAATATTGCTATAATAATAAATATTATTTTACTAGGTTGCTATTTGTTTTAGAAAATATCATAATAAGTTTTATGTTTATTCATGGGATTCATAGGAAGTAGTAATTTTGGTATGTCCAAATTAGTATATTCGTATATAAATGACTTATTACATATAATACCTATATTATTGGTACTAATTGATATTTTCATTAGAAATAGGGTAATCAATTATGATATATGTATATATGGTATGTAAATGTATGCACATATATTATTCTAGGAGTATGCTGGTATAAAAAGGTAATTAAGGCATTAGAATTTTTTTTAAGTGTTCATATATATATATATATATATATATATATATATATATATATATATATATATATATAATCAAGGTATAATAGTTAAATAGAAAACAAACTAATTTAAAATCCAAAATCCCAGCCCAAGCCGCACATGCCAACCCAAGCCCAGTAGTACACAACCAACCGAGAGGTTATGTATAAATACAAATGTATAATATATAGATCGTGTAACACCCAGTTTTCCAAATGAGGGTAATTTTGAAATTTTTGTATTTAATTGAATTAATAAATATTATTTGGATTTTTTATTGTATTATTAAGAATGGTGTGATTAAATATATTTAATTGATTGTCATGTATTGTGATTAACCTAACTTGGTTTGGACCCAACCTAGATTAGTCATAGATAGTCCCAACTAACCATTTTAGTGATTATTAGTATTAATTATATTTATTATAATTAATATGATTTTTTAGTGATTTTTGGTGATTTTTAGTAGAATTGATTTTGACCCTATAGAGACTTTGACTTAAGTTGACCTTGTAGACTAACCTAGTGGCTAACCTAGGTCTTGACTAAGAGATTAGGATTTGAAAACCTAGATTGACTTAAGTTCATGAGGATGAACTCATTGGGATTAATTTGGTGAAATTAGGAATTAGTTTAGTCTAAGAATGGCTTGTGAAGTCACAAGTCATAATCATGACTTAAACCAATTAGGACTCAACCAACTTGGCAAAACCCTAGATCTAAACCCTATGGCCAGCCACATGACAGCCCCCCCTTCTATAAATACTCTCCTAGGGATTAGGGCTAGCCTCTCTCTTAGGGTTTATCAAGTTTTTAGAAAGAGGTAAGTTCCATCTTCATAAATTCCTATTAAATTCATTTCAAGTCCTTTTTCCTTCAAACAAATTCCAGTAGGCTCTAAATATTGTGTTCTTGCTGTTGAAAATAAGTTTTGGTAGGGAGCAAACAATTTGGAGAGCTTTTGGTGGTTTGAGAGATCCTTCTCTTGGAGCTTTTTGGGGGTTTGAACACCTATAGGTATAATCCTATTTAATGTCTTTAAATTTTGTCAAGGAATGCCCTAACCCAAGCCTAACTATAGGAATAGGGTTTCCCAAGTTTTCGTGTCGTTTCGTGTCCATTCTGGACACGTATCAGTGTGTATCACTGAGTGTTTGATGAAATACCCCAATGGACATTTCGTGTGAGATTTTGAAATCCATTTGAATAGGAAGCTAGCCCTAGGTGTCGTCTAGGGATTCCTTGTGTTGTGTGCTATTATTCGTGTCGTGTCGAGTCGTGGGGAACACGGGACACGCGAGTGCGGGTGCGAGCGCGCGGGCACAGTGCGTACCCTGCTGCTCGGGGGCTATTGCGCACTCGTTTCTCCACGTAGACACGTGAAATTTGGTATAGGGATAGGGGCGATGACTGACACGAGGCTCGCAAAGTTTCACGAGTCCTTGTGTCATGTCGGACACGGTATTCAGGGTGCACTGGGCAGCTGTGTGTGCGTGCGTATACTGTGTGTTGTTCTGTTGGTTTAAATCGATTTTTAATGTTTTAAATTATAATATTTAGCTAGATTCTAAATATCATGTTTAAATCCTTGCTACACCATGTTACACATTGTTTGGGTTTTAGATTTGTGTTTTGGTTCGAATCATTGGAAGAACAGTGCACTCTGATACATGTTCTGAAACTGTGTTTTCCCAAACAGTTTTAATCCTCTTTATGTTATTTTTTTTTCATTGTCATTGATTCCTACATGTTACATATTATAATAGCTAAGTAATTTTCACTCGAGCTTTGGATTGTATGTGGGATTAAGGCATTGGTTGTGAAGGTTCCTGTGTGCATTGTTGTTGTCTTTTTTTTCCTGAAACAATTAACCTGAGATGTCAGCCCTCTAATTTTGAACTGTCAATAGCTGAGAATGTACTTTACTACTGAACTGATTTTGGGGTTGTTAAATGTCTGAGATTTATCAGTATAGAGGACTGTTGAACCCTTGTTGTGCTTTGAGCTCATTTCAAATTATTGTTGAACATTTAAATTCATGAAGGCTTTGGAAGGTGTAGAATGGGATTTTAGTTTTAAATTTGAATCTTAACTGTATGATACTTGTCATTACTTCCCATGTTTTTCCCAGTCTTCACATAACCTGAGATGCCACTGTCATTTGTTATGGAGAATTGTTTTTTTTTTTGCACTTTTTATTTGTAAACCTGGGATTAAATCCTGTGGGTGGTGTTATTGTGAACTGATTTCCTTTGTTCATTACCTTGTGTTGAGATTCAGCATTAGTTAAGTTGATTGTTAAACCTGTGAATATAACTGTTGTCCAGATTGTTCTCTTTGTTACCTGGAAATGAAGTTGGACTATGAAAGTTCATTGTATAACTTGAATTTCTCATTTATTCAAATTTCTGAAGTCTAAGGAGGCTTGGTTGTTTATTAAACTGATTTTCCTTCCTTTTCTTTTCAAAAGCATGAGTTCATTGTATTGATTCAATAGGCTAACTAACATTAATTCCTAATCTGAAACTGGGATTGATTCCTTTCCTTTCAACTATTGAATTGAGTTTTTTTTAAATCTGAGATTGTTTGAATGATTTTTGTTTAAACCTGATATGGTATGTTTTAGATTGTATAATGATTTAGTTGTGTTCAGCTCTTAAAACCTGAGTTTGGTTTGTTTTGCTAACTGAGTTTGATTCCCAGTCCCTTCTTTACCTGAAATGGAATATCTGAACTATTTGTTGAAACCTAGGAATGTAATGCTAAGTTGATCCTTTGAAAAACTGATATGAGGTTTCTTGTTAGACTGAATTTCATGCTTATTGTATACTGCTATTAAACTGAGTTTTGGTTTTAAACCTGAAATGGAATGAATACAAACCTGAGATGATTCTTAACCCATAAGGTTACTTGTAAATTGTTTTCCTTCCTTTATATTAACTGTTAACTGATTTCTTGATTGGCCTTTGTTGTGTATCAATCTCCTTAAACCTGTGATACCTTGAGTTCATTGAAAACTGAAATGAGATTTGGGACTGTTTGGTATTTGATTGTTTGTAAATTGACTTCCTTTCCTTTCAATGAGTGAACCTGAGATGGTTTCCTTAATTAACTAAGTGAAGGGTTCACTTGATTTGTTTTTCCTTTCTTTATATTAACTGTTTCCCACTCCTTGATACACAGTCACCCACACTTATGTGTACTTCACTGTTTTCTGTTATTTCCAGTACTGTTCACTGTTGGTATTCAATGGCTTACACCCTCCTGCCTACACTGTCACATATACATGATTACATGAGTTTTCCCTCACTCCCTTGTGTATATATATAAGCCTTGTGATATATATATACAAGCTTTCCTATATATATATGTTTTGTATTTTAAATATATATATGATATATGTGGTGTCATGATATTGGGATATTTTGTGTTATGTTATAGTGTGAACATAGGGTATGGGTAATAGGGCTACAGGCTATATACTCTATTATAGATTTTAATCAATATACCAATGTGTGTATTGGTAGGCTTGACATGGTATTGCCTAGATTAGCCTAAAAAACCTAGAATAGTCTTACTAGACCTAGATTAGACTAGTTTGACTTCTAGGGTTGACCAGAGTTGACCAAGAGTTGACTTTGGCCTAGATTAACCTAGATTTATGTAGAACGCATTGTAGTGCATCTTATTACCATTCTGGACATGTTGTGACTTGTGCTGTTCTAATAGGAGCCAGACACCCCTCCTCGGACAGTATTTTCATCTCGGACTTTCAGTTAGCAGGCGAGTACATTCTCTGATCTTTTCATACTTACCTGGATTATATTCTTGCTCTAGATTACTCTACATGATGCTGACACGTATCTTCACGGATTAGTACTATATGGATCCCTTCCTGAGATGTTATCCCTTTACGGGTGCATCGGGTACTTCATGTTCATGTACTTTATCATGTGCATCAGGTACTCCTTGTACTCGTACTAGTTCATGTTTTTACATGTTCTCATGTGCTTTCACGTGCCTCATGTACTACTCATTATATGAGTTTACGTATCTTAGTTGTATTCATGTGCTTATAACGTAATTTGAATGGATCCTTGTATACTGGTTGGGGCGGGGTGAGTAGAATTGGTTATGTGAACACTATCCCCAGTAGCTGTATAAATGTGCCTCCTTATTTGTATTCATGTGCCCCCAAGCCGTTTACATAACCATTATGCTCTAAATCACGTAGCCACTTACAGTCTCTACTATCATGTATTTACTTTCAGTTACAAAATATCTCATGTTTACTCGTACTTCCTTTTCAGCACTTTCTGTATTTTACTCTATTGCATGATTTATACTCCTAACCTGCTATGAACTGTTTTGAGAGATATGTGCTCGTTCCCGTCCTGACTGGACTTGTTGAAAATTTTACAGTGAATGATGAGGCTCTGGTGTCTATCCCTCTTGGTGCAGCATTAGACATCACTAATGACTTGGACCTGCTGGCAGTTGATGTTACTTCCATTAGTTTAGGATTGCCTTACTATTTTGGGATTACTGTTTTAGACTTGAGATATTCTGAGATGTATTTATTTTAGTCACTTAGCTTCTGGATTTGTATCTTGGTGATGTTACATTCCTGGTTGTTATCTATCTTTATCTTTCTATCTCATTCCTGTTCTATCCTAGATGTGGTTGAGTTATTTCTGTTATGTCACCCCCATTCGGGGAGTATTACTGTATATTACCCTTATCTGTTAGATGTTATGACCTAGGACAGCGTTCTACCGCCGATACTGCGGCGTAGGCTGGACGTACCCACGTCACGTGCCCTTATTCTAGGGTGCGGGTCGTGACACGTTTTTAGTGGTGGCCCATGCAGGTCGAGTTTATGTAGTGGTATTCGAACTAGAGTATCACTACAGCCTGCAGTAGGATTAGGATATATTTTTAAGGGTACTCAATCACAGTTAGGATTTCTTGAAAGATTCCTGGGACGACCCTTGAGAATCTTATTTAAACTTCAATTTGAAATCCTTCCCCTTGTTTGTTCGCACTCACTCCTTGATTATTGAATTTGATTTTGATGAATCGTTGTTGATTTTGATTTTCCTATCGAGTTGAATTTTATAGCCTGAGTTACGATACTTTCTGATAACATATATTGACGGGAATACAGGGATGGTAAAACGTCTACATGATTATGGAACTTATAGTTTATCGTAGCCATATTAGCTAGCGTGGCGGAAACATGGAGACCTGGCTTCGGATGTACGTATCTTGGTTATGAGATTTGGAAATTCTCGCAGCTATACTAGTCGGCACAGCGAGATTTCCAGACGACATGATTGTAGAGGTGCATACCCTAGTTATGGAATCTATCATTATTCGTAGCCTTGCTTACTGGCATGGCGAGGACTCTGAGTAACATGATTTTGGACAGACGCATATGATTATCAGATTGTATCTTGAGAAGGTTTTAAACATATCATCTCTATCGTACCATTCTGTTGTATAAATTGTACCCCATCATCAAATAACTTAGGAGTAGGAGTATGAGTAGGAGTAGCCTAGCTGTTACTATAACCTTGTGTAACTTTTGCAATAAATTCTTCCAAATACAATGAATTGGTGTTTCTGCTAGACCTTAACTTAGATTGATGTTATAGCTCTGATTTCAAAATAGTTTATTCTTTAAACAGATAGGCAGAACAGATTTTATCATTATTTTCTTCTTGCCATTGATTCTGGTATTACCCTAATATATATAGTGGACACAGATACTTGCCTGACACGTATGCATACTACACTTGTTTACCAACCTATCTAAATACATGTTAACATGATTAATGTTAAGTTCTCAAATCCTAGTATTCCAATATAGTGCAGTATCAGTGACTAGTTCTATGCTCTCCATATTAAATTTGTAATTTAAATTTAAATTTTATGTTATTAGTCTTGCTTACATCACTACACATGTATGTTATATACAGGGCTTTATTTCAAAAAAAAAACTTGGTTGAGTTTTGTGTTGAATTGTCAAATCTGAGATTGCGTACATAGTAAACCCTTAACCTTGGATTCTAAGAGTTTAGTTCAAATTGCAGTTTTAAATTGTAATATTTTGAGCCGTATACATGGTTATGTGCAGGTATATAATGTTAGGTTCATACTCTTACATGTTAGGTTGTGGTTGTGGTAAACATTGAGTTAGTTTTGATGTTCGAATTCTCCAAAAAATTTTGAAAACTGAATACATGATAACATTTTTTTTATTGCTTTCAAATGCGTAGTTCAATTTCAGATCTAATATGTAATGTTGAGCTAGCTGAATGATTGAACCCTTCATTTCAAGTCTTAACCCATGTACACATGACACTCTACACTAATGTACACAACTGCCATGAAAACCTAACCTTTCATCTCTATGTTATGATCATATAGCTATATAGATATATATAGTTCTGTAAATATGTTATAATGTATGTAGATGTATAATTAAATCTTTACCTCTCTATACATATAGATATACATATATACACGGTTAGCCATACATGCTAGGAGTAATAGCTTGTGCCTTGTAGATTGCTTAACTAATATGCCATGAATAGTGTAACTTGATAGCTATAGTTGAGACCCATATCCTCCTATAACACCTTCATGTATATGCCACAAACCACATGACCCTTGCTTAATGTTAGCTTTCCTCTAACACTCTCTCTTCTATATATATTAGATTGTGATTGAATTCAATGCTATTGACTTTCGTTCCTTAAACTTTTGGTTTTGATTTTTCTTAAATAGTACCCTTTATAGATGATTGGTAGTTGTCTTATTTTATTTTCTTGATAAATACCAGTTTTACAGGTAGGATGGTAGACTGCTGTACAGCCTTAATGATTGTTGTGTTTTGTCCTTTTCAGTATGGCACCCATGACCCGAGCCTGTCGCCTGAGAGCAGCTGCAGCTACTGATAGTGTGCTTCCACCTTCTATTGCTCAGGAGGTAGTGACCCCTCAGGCTGACCCAAGGGTAGTGGCACCTCCCGCCATCGAGGAGGTGTCAGCATCCTTACCAGAGAGTTTTCCTCCACCACCTGTTACTCAGGAGAGAGTGGCAGTCTCATCTGAGACCAAGAGTTCTTCCCCATCTCCTCCTCTGCCTCCAGGAGCAGTACCCCATACCATACCCTCAGCAGGTTTGTTTTCTGACGGAGCTCAGATATCCAGACTTCTCCAGGATGTATTGGAGACACAGAGAGTTCAGACTGAGATCCTGAAGGAGCAGGGTCATGGAATCCAACTGCTGTGGGATTTGGTGCATTCAGGAGGGGAGCCTAGTTCTAAGAGGCCGAGAAGCAGTGTATACCCAGAGCCCCGTGAGCACCCAGACTATCAGCCTAGGCCAGCCTACCCAGTCCAGACTCCTGTTCAGCAGAGGCCAGCTGAGAGGGTGCCTACCTGCACCTTCTGTAAGAAGCCTGGACATGTGTGGGACATCTGTAGGAAGAGAAGAGGAGTGTGCCTGTTGTGTGGGTCAGCTGCACACAGGCTGCGAGACAGTCCTGCTGCACTTATCCCAGCTAGGACTCCGCCTTCGGAAGGGAGTTCCAGCCATCAGACTTAGTTGGAGGTGAGTCCTTGACCTGTATCTTATCCAGTCTTGAAATAGATGTACCCTACCATATTATTGTATGTTTTGATGCCTTGTGATTGCCTAGTACTGTAGCATGTTGGTGTAACTAGATGAGACCCCAGACTGATACTACATGCCATGACCCCATAGGTTACATTTTCCAACTGCCTGATTTAAATAGGTTCTGAGATTTTGATTGTGGGGGTTTGACCTAGAAGGGGTACGATCATCTTAATTTCGAGGACAAAATTTTTCTAAGGTGGGTAGGATTGTAACACCCAGTTTTCCAAATGAGAGTAATTTTGAAATTTTTGTATTTAATTGAATTAATAAATATTATTTGGATTTTTTTATTGTATTATTAAGAATGGTGTGATTAAAATATTATTTAATTGATTGTCATGTATTGTGATTAGCCTAACTTGGTTTGGACCCAACCTAGATTAGTCATAGATAGTCCCAGCTAACCATTTTAGTGATTATTAGTATTAATTATATTTATTATAATTAATATGATTCTTTAGTGATTTTTGGTGATTTTTAGTAGAATTGATTTTGACCCTATAGAGACTTTGACTTAAGTTGACCTTGTAGGCTAACCTAGTGGCTAACCTAGGTCTTGACTAAGAGATTAGGATTTGAAAACCTAGGTTGACTTAAGTTCATGAGGATGAACTCATTAGGATTAATTTGGTGAAATTAGGAATTAGTTTAGTCTAAGAATGGCTTGTGAAGTCACAAGTCATAATCATGACTTAAACTAATTAGGACTCAACCAACTTGGCAAAACCCTAGATCTAAACCCTATGGCCAGCCACATGACAGCCCCCCCTCTATAAATACTCTCCTAGGGATTAGGGCTAGCCTCTCTCTTAGGGTTTATCAAGTTTTTAGAAAGAGATAAGTTCCATCTTCGTAAATTCCTATTAAATTCATTTCAAGTCCTTTTTCCTTCAAACAAATTCCAATAGGCTCTAAATATTGTGTTCTTGCTGTTGGAAATAAGTTTTGACAAGGAGCAAACAATTTGGAGAGCTTTTGGTGGTTTGAGAGATCCTTCTCTTTGGAGCTTTTTGGGGGTTTGAACACCTATAGGTATAATCCTATTTAATGCCTTTAAATTCTGTCAAAAATCATTTTAGGAATGCCCTAACCCTAGCCTAACTATAGGAATAGGGTTTCCTAAGTTTTCATGTCATTTTGTGTCCATTTTGGACATGTATCAGTGTGTATCACTGAGTGTTTGATGAAATGCCCCAATGGGCATTTCGTGTGAGATTTTGAAATCCATTTGAATAGAAAGCTAGCCCTAGGTGTCGTCTAGGGATTCCTTGTGTCGTGTGCTGTTATTCGTGTCATGTCGAGTCGTGGGGAACACGGGACACGCGAGTGCGGGTGCGAGCGCGCGGGCACAGTGCGTGCCCTGCTGCTCGGGGGCTATTGCGCACTCGTTTCTCCACGTGGACACGTGAAATTTGGTATAGGGATAGGGGCGATGACTGACACGAGGCTCGCAAAGTTTCACGAGTCCTCGTGTCGTGTCGGACACGGTATTCAGGGTGCACTGGGCAGCTGTGTGTGCGTACGTGTACTGTGTGTTGTTCTGTTGGTTTAAATCGATTTTTAATGTTTTAAATTATGTCTAAATGTTTAGCTAGATTCTAAATATCATGTTTAAATCCTTGCTACACCATGTTACACATTGTTTGGGTTTTAGATTTATGTTTTGGTTCGAATCATTGGAAGAACAGTGCACTCTGATACATGTTCTGAAACTGTGTTTTCCCAAACAGTTTTAATCCTCTTTATGTTATTTTTTTCATTGTCATTGATTCCTACATGTTACATATTATATTAGCTAAGTAATTTTCACTCGAGCTTTGGATTGTATGTGGGATTAAGGCATTGGTTGTGAAGGTTCCTGTGTGCATTGTTGTTGTCTTTTTTTTTCCTGAAATAATTAACCTGAGATGTTAGCCCTCTAATTTTGAACTGTCAATAGCTGAGAATGTACTTTACTACTGAACTGATTTTGGGGTTGTTAAATGTCTGAGATTTATCAGTATAGAGGACTGTTGAACCCTTGTTGTGCTTTGAGCTCATTTTGAATTATTGTTGAACATTTGAATTCATGAAGGCTTTGGAAGGTGTAGAATGGGATTTTAGTTTTAAATTTGAATCTTAACCGTATGATACTTGTTATTACTTCCCATGTTTTTCCCAGTCTTCACATAACCTGAGATGCCACTGTCATTTGTTATGGAGAATTATTTTTTTTGCACTGTTCATTTGTAAACCTGGGATTAAATCCTGTGGGTGGTGTTATTGTGAACTGATTTCCTTTGTTCATTGCCTTGTGTTGAGATTCAGCATTAGTTAAGTTGATTGTTAAACCTGTGAATATAACTGTTGTCCAGATTGTTCTCTTTGTTACCTGGAAATGAAGTTGGACTGTGAAAGTTTATTATATAACTTGAATTTCTCATTTATTCAAATTTCTGAAGTCTAAGGAGGCTTGGTTGTTTATTAAACTGATTTTCCTTCCTTTTCTTTTCAAGAGCATGAGTTCATTGTATTGATTCAATAGGCTAACTAATATTAATTCCTAATCTGAAACTGGGATTGATTCCTTTCCTTTCAACTATTGAACTGAGTTTTTTTTAAAACCTGAGATTGTTTGAATGATTTTTGTTTAAACCTGATATGGTATGTTTTAGATTGTATAATGATTTAGTTGTGTTCAGCTCTTAAAACCTGAGTTTGGTTTGTTTTGCTAACTGAGTTTGATTCCCAGTCCCTTCTTTACCTGAAATGGAATATCTGAACTATTTGTTGAAACCTAGGAATGTAATGCTAAGTTGATCCTTTGAAAAACTGATATGAGGTTTCTTGTTAGACTGAATTTCATGCTTATTATATACTGCTATTAAACTGAGTTTTGGTTTTAAACCTGAAATGGAATGAATACAAACCTGAGATGATTCTTAACCCATAAGGTTACTTGTAAATTATTTTCCTTCCTTTATATTAACTGTTAACTGATTTCTTGATTGGTCTTTGTTGTGTATCAATCTCCTTAAACCTGTGATACCTTGAGTTCATTGAAAACTGAAATGAGATTTGAGACTGTTGGGTATTTGATTGTTTGTAAATTGACTTCCTTTCCTTTCAATGAGTGAACCTGAGATGGTTTCCTTAATTAACTAAGTGAAGGGTTCACTTGATTTGTTTTTCCTTTCTTTATATTAACTGTTTCCCACTCCTTGATACACAGTCACCCACACTTATGTGTACTTCACTGTTTTCTGTTATTTCCAGTACTGTTCACTGTTGGTATTCAATGGCTCACACCCTCCTGCCTACACTGTCACATATACATGATTACATGAGTTTTCCCTCACTCCCTTGTGTATATATATATAAGCCTTGTGAATATATATACAAGCTTCCCTATATATATATGTTTTGTATTTTAAATATATATATGATATATATGGTGTCATGATATTGGGATATTTTGTGTTATGTTATAGTGTGAACATAGGGTATGGGTAATAGGGCTATAGGCTATATACTATATTATAGATTTTAATCAATATACCAATGTGTGTATTGGTAGGCTTGACATGGTATTGCCTAGATTAGCCTAAAAAACCTAGAATAGTCTTGTTAGACCTAGATTAGACTAGTTTGACCTAGTTTGACTTCTAGGGTTGACCAGAGTTGATCAAGAGTTGACTTTGGCCTAGATTGACCTAGATTCATGTAGAACGCATTGTAGTGCATCTTATTACCATTCTGGACATGTTGTGACTTGTGCTGTTCTAATAGGAGCCAGACACCACTCCTCGGACAGTATTTTTATCTCGAACTTTCAGTTAGCAGGCGAGTACATTCTCTGATCTTTTCATACTTACCTGGATTATATTCTTGCTCTAGATTACTCTACATGATGCTGACAGGTATCTTCACGGATTAGTACTATATGGATCCCTTCCTGAGATGTTATCCCTTTACGGGTGCATCGGGTACTTCATGTTCATGTACTTTATCATGTGCATCAGGTACTCCTTGTACTCGTACTATTTCATGTTTTTACATGTTCTCATGTGCTTTCACGTGCCTCATGTACTACTCATTACATGAGTTCACGTATCTTAGTTGTATTCATGTGCTTATAATGTAACTTGAATGGATCCTTGTGTACTGGTTGGGGCGGGGTGAGTAGAATTGGTTATGTGAACACTATCCCCAGTAGCTGTATAAATGTGCCTCCTTATTTGTATTCATGTGCCCCCAAGCCGTTTACATAACCATTATGCTCTAAATCACGTAGCCACTTACAGTCTCTACTATCATGTATTTACTTTCAGTTACAAAATATCTCCTGTTTACAAGTACTTCTTTTTTCAGCACTTCCTGTATTTTACTCTATTGCATGATTTATACTCCTAACCTGCTATGAACTGTTTTGAGAGATATGTGCTCGTTCCCGTCCTGACTGGACCTGTTAAAAATTTTACAGTGAATGATGGGGCTCTGGTGTCTATCCTTCTTGGTGCAGCATTAGACATCACTAGTGACTTGGACCTGCTGGCAGTTGATGTTACTTCCATTAGTTTAGGATTGCCTTACTATTTTGGGATTACTGTTTTAGACTTGAGATATTCTGAGATGTATTTATTTTAGTCACTTAGCTTCTGGATTTGTATCTTGGTGATGTTACATTCATGGTTGTTATCTATCTTTATCTTTCTATCTCATTCCTGTTCTATTCTAGATGTGGTTGAGTTATTTCTGTTATGTCACCCCCATTCGGGGAGTATAACTGTATATTACCCTTATCTGTTATATGTTATGACCTAGGACAGCGTTCTACCGCCGACACTGCGGCGTAGGCTGGACGTACCCACGTCACGTGCCCTTATTCTAGGGTGCAGGTCGTGACAGATCGGGACTCAGAGGAGAGGAGCAAACCCTAAATTATACTCCACCTAACAGCGCCTCCCCGGCCTGACGACCCTGACACCTCACGCGCGTCGCCGTGGTGGTCGCCGGCCGGCGAGAGAACCACCGTGCGCACACGAAAACAAAGCATGACAGTAGTGGCAATGGCAGCAACAGGGCATATTTCGATGTAAGTTTCTTCCGCATCGTTCAACCAATTCTCGACCCATTTCTTCGTACATGTTGTCAACACATACCTCTTCACATTCATATACTAGGTTAGAACTGGATCAAACTAGGATCGAGTCAAAAATTGATACAAAATCGATGTATAAACAGTCCAAAGAATATAACAAATTCGATCCAGTAAAGGAAATCTATTTGAAATCTATTTGAACAGACCTATAGAGAACCTATAGGATATGGAAACCCCATTATTGGTTTAATTTCTAGTTGTGTATCCAGTAAAGAAAATCATAGGAAAGATCAAGAAAAAAACTGTGAAACTGTTTCTGAAAATCTCAAAAACACATTGATACGACGTCCATCCCGACAATCCAGGCGACGTGGTCGTGCACCGTAAGCATCAAAATGCGCGTATGGATATTATGGACGTATTCAAATTGGTCGCGTGTGCACGACGAATTTGATGCGTATCCATCGAAATTCACCGTATCTGTCTCTGTCCAAATTTTTCAATTACTTTGTGCACGCTCATCAGATCGAGACGAAACTTACGCCAAGATGACCGTATCATTTTTTGGTCCTGTATGCCAAGTTTGGTCTGATTCTCAGACAGTTGATCGGATCGCCGTTTTGCGGGCCTCGCGATCCGATTCAAAGGACACTTTTGTGCACGGCCCACCGGAATCCAAAATTGGACATACCGTTGAGTTCGTATCATCAAAACGAATCCGTAGACATGTAGTTTGACAACTTTAGAGATCATTGACTCTAGCACGCTTTACGGTACAAAGCGGGTCCAACGGTGGATACCGTTTTGTCCCAAAATTACCGTTTTGCATCTGTGTCCAGGATTGGACTTAAGGACAGGCAATCATAGCTAATTTAACTATTCTGAGAATGTTGGCAATGTCTGTTTCAGCTTTCGGAGACATTTGTGGATTTTGGACTTTATGGCGTACTAGTTGACGGTATCTTATTGGTTCTTCGCACTACCACCAGGCAAGATACCTTGCCTCCCTCTACAGTTTAATTTCATGTTTATAGTTTTCATGTTATTATTTTATTATCATAGATACTTTATTTGTTATAGATTTTATATGATTCATTAGCTTTCTAGTTGACTAGATTTATTTAGTTTTTATATACCGTGTTCACCAGTTTATGGTCATGCTTGACTTGACAGCATAGTTATACTGGACTTGACTATCTCTTGACTGAGTCGTACCTAGTCTCACCTGTACCCTGATTGATTCGTGTCTTGGAACGAGTACATGTGATTGAACTGCTATTTCCCTATATCATTTTTTCTCAACCAGAGAGTCCACACTCGGGACGAGGGTTGATCAGTTGCACCAGAGAGTCCACACTCGGGACGAGGGTGTTTGTTTCCTTGGCACCAGAGAGTCTACATTCGGGACGAGGGTGTTTGTCTTGATCTGTTTACATCCGGGAGTCCACACTCGGGATGAGGATGTTGTACTTGCACCAGAGAGTCCACACTCGGGACGAGGGTGCCTTGCCGTGAACTAACTAGAAAGTCCACACTCGGGACGAGGGTTAGTGATTAGTTCAAACTTGCGAGTCCACTCGCGATGAGGGTTCGGTATTCCATTGATCTCGTGTTCACTTGTTCATCCAGCAGTTCAGTTACGTATAGTTGTTATTGTATTCCAGTTCATAGTCACATGTCAGTAGTCACTTGTTATCAGTTTGGTCGTAGTCTCTTGCCATGTTAGTATCGTTCCTTTTTTATATCATATTTATATTATCATGCATGATTAAACTGCTAGATAGGCATATTTTTATGTATCTTGCTATGTCCCCTGAGGACCTGATGATCTCTTTAGATTTAGCGATTGCATGGAGTTAGCTAGCAGAGCGGGATGGTAGATGATTGCGATGCCTGATTCAGGTATTTTCTCAGTGATATTATATTGTTATCCTTTCGTGCTTTTCATTCCTTATCATGAGATATCCTGCTTATTGATTTACTTTATAGACTCTTGTTATATTCTTTGGAGTCTTATCGGACATATATGCTAGTGGGCTGCAGACCACGACCCATATTGTTCATTCATGTTTTGCTCACTTATTATGGATTTGAGATATAGATTAAATTGCCATGATTTGGCAGTATACCCTAGCCTTGATAGCATTTACGTATTCGAGCCGGGCTGGAGTCCGCTTGATGCGTAGCTGGCTTGCTCACGTGCTTGCATCCGAAAAGCGGGTGCGGGTCGTGACATGATGGGTCCACACCCATCACAAATAATTCTGATGAGACTGAGTCTGACATAGGGGTATCCAAGTCCACTTCATCTACCAAACCAAAGAACCCTAAAGATATAGCCTACCATTGCTTCCACAGAATCTTAAGCGCTATGTCAGAGTCTCTATATGACATATTTTTTGAATATAAAAGCGCTAAAGAACTCTGGGATGCTTTGGAAGATGAATATGGTTGTGATGATGCTGGAATTGATAGATTCAATTCCTCCACATTCAACCGATATGTCATGGTAGATAACAAACATATCGATGACCAAATTCATGAGTTCCAAGAACGCCTTAGGCATGTTCAAGCCAAGAGAACCTTCTTTTCTGCTGAGCACAAAATAAGATGCTTGATAGACAAACTCCCTCCTTTCAGGTCTAATGTGGCAAAGGATCTCCTTCATCTACAATGATCTATTACGTACCCTCAAGCTCTAAAAACACTTAGAACAGAAGAAGAATATAGGGCAAAGACCAAAGCTAGGTCTAATGCCGCAGCTAGGATAAACTTTGTAGAAATCCATGGCAAACCCAAGGCTAACCACCATCTCAAACCCAAGAAAAACTCCTTCAAAAAGAAGCAGATTTTTTTATCCAAATCACCATAACCCTCATTTCCAAAATCTTCATCACCAAAACCCTCAATACCATCAACCTCATAAACCTAGAAACTTTGGTCAGACTCAGGATCAAAGTAGACTTTGTTTTGTGTGTGGTAGAACCAACTATACAGCCATCAACTGCTTCCAAAGGAAGAAAGAAACTATCCAGGCCTCCTTCAAAGGAAAAGGCAAGCCAGAGGCTAACATGATTCTGAATGGGTCCTCCAGCACCTTTAGGTCTGTAAGCTATCAACCTGTAGTAAACCTTTCTTTACATTCTGATGATTGGTGGTTGAATTCTGGAGCTAATGTTCACGTTTGATTTGATCGCTCCTGTTTTTCAACCTATCAGGAATCAGGTGGAGGAGGCGTGACTCTAGAAGATGGCTCAACGACACAGATAGTGGGAAGAGGAAGAATAGATCTGAAGATGACATCAGAAAAAAATTTACCTCTCCATGATGTGCTTCATGTGTCGTCTGTTAGAAGAAACCTTGTTAGTGGATCCCTCCTTGTAGCCTCAGGATACAAAATTGTAATGGAGGCCAATAAAGTAGTTTTCTCTAAGAATGATTTGTTTATTAGAAAAAGATTTATGAAAGATGTACTTTTTATTTTAAGTACCATGAATAAAAGTTCAATTTCTTCTTTTATTGCAAATGTTGAATCCTCAAATGTTTGGCATGGTAGACTAGGTCATGTGAATTTAGGATCCATTAAAATAATGATGAACTTAGATCTTATCCCTAAAACTCCCGTAGATGATGAACACAAATGTGAGATCTGTGTTCAAGCCAAACACACAAGATTGCCTTTCAAATCCATCCATAGGGATTCTAAACTCCTAGAACCTATCCATAGTGATTCCAAAAGGGTCTTGATCCGAGGCGGTAGAAAATACTTTGTCACTTTTATAGATGACCACTCAAAGTATTGTTATACCTACCTTCTTAAGACCAAAGATGAAGTTCTAGACAGATTCAAGGTCTATAAGTCTGAAGTTGAGAACTAGTTAGATAGAAAGATTAAGATCCTTAAATCAGATCATGGTGGAGCGTATACCTCAAATGAAATGATTAACTTCTGTAAAGAGCATGGAACTATTCATGAGGTTACCGCTTCTTATTCACCACAGTCTAACGTGAAGAACAGGTAGGCAACTCTAGAAGGGGTGAATAGAGTTTATAACAATAATTGCCAAATAAAAATTAAACTCTTTTCACCAACAGTAAATAATCAGAGTAGTAAATACGAAAATAAAAAGATCAAGAGAGCATACGCAAACATAGTCATTTTTAACCTGGTTTCCCTCGTGGAGGACTAGTCCAGGCCTGAGAACTCTAGCTCAGGATTAAATCCACTATTTATGAAATAGTAGTTACACCCCGTGCCTTTTCTTCAGAAGAGCACGTCAACTTCTTACAAAGATCGCTGTGGCGATGCTTGGAATTTTCCAAGCGACTTTCTTGATTCTTGCACAAACTCCTAACTGAATAGTACTGAGCACTTTTAGGCTTAGGAAGCTTGTGGCTAGTAGATGAGAAGGTTAAGGCTTGTATGAGGCTTATAGAGAAGAGAAGAGAAGAGAAGATAATTGGATGATTGAAAATGAGAGAATTCAAGGCCTATTTATACTAGTTGGGATAGGCAGAATTCGGCCAAAATTCTGTGTCAAGAATTCAAATTTTTGGCCGTTGGACAACTAGCATACAGCAAACCCTAAAAATTAGGGTCATGTAATTTATGGGACATAGTTCGGCCTGAACTTTGTCTCCATAGGACAAATATTCAAATGGGCTTTTGTGGACTAGTTTGGCTTGGTAGAGCTTTTGGTTTTGTTTGGAAATAAGGTTTAAGCCCAGAATACCCAGTGCTACTCAGTTTACATTTAGCTAGACTCAATAAATGTAAAATAATACAGACTCTAAAATCGATTACGCTGCAGGAGAGCGTCGACGTCCATCTTGCACTGAGTTCTGTCTTGATGTGTCATATTGAATTATGACAAGTATCATATTATCAATTTGTCAATATTTGGTTGACTGTGATTTGGGTCAACAATCTCTCCTATATTGATAATTGATAAAATAATATTTGTATATTCAATGTTCATACCTGGACACAAAATGAAAGTAGTAGACATGCAGTAGCTCCCCCGTAATAATAGCTCCCCCATAAACATAGCTTCTCTGTAAGCCAATGTTTCTTATCCTGATATACATAATCTCCTCCAAAGCATAGAGATCACATGATATGATAGAAATATGAATATCAAATAGATCTTCCCCTTTTGGCATTTATCAATTATGCATAGCAAATATGAAAACACAGACAAGCAGAAAACTGTATAAAAGAGTAACTGGCAAGCACACAATCATATAATAACTGCAGATAAAATCTAAAGATCCACAGAAACATAAAGCATACTCATACAGGAAAATCAAACTATATAATCATAAGCCCATAATGCATAAAAAAACTAAATAAGATCATCATCAGCAGCATCATGTACGGAACCACATCCATCATGGAGCGCAAGATGGTCCAGCGGCGTCAGATGGATCAGTATCCGAACGACGATGATCCACGAAAGCTGCTTTTGGATCCAGATATCACATGACCCAAGGGTCGTCGATACGGTACCCGTCGCAAGATGGATCCCACTACATAGAAAGGGGCATAGAGGGATGCCGAGACATGGTGTACCGGATGTCATACAATGAGTAGCTGACGGCACTCATCTATAAGGTGGTACGATAGTCGAGCTGGGTCTAGCGGTCGTCCTCCAACATGAAACGATCGCGAAGCATGGCCTGGATAGACTCGAGAGTAGCAGGAGGTGCAGGCGCAGGTTGCCCAAGTGCAGGTGCATCAGCCTGAGCATCAGAACCGGAATGCTCGGACTCAGTGGGAGACCCGACAGCTGCCTGAAGCCGCCTTGCCTTAGATAGAAAGGCAGGGGCTGGAAGGAATTGGCACTCATCAAGAGGAACTTGAAATACACGAAAGACCATCGACAAATAGAGCGTATAGACCAATGATCAAAGCCTCTTCCTTGCATTAATCATCTAGTCCATCATAGTATGTGGCAGGTTAAACGGGACATGGAAGTGAAGGTGATACAAAGCAAAAATCTCAAAATATGAAACTTCATCAGTCGATCCCGCTTTGGACAAGATCGTGGAGAAGACGATACGATGAAGCTCGTAGAAATAAGGGTTAAGGAATTTTGCAAGTAACTTGCGTGGACGTGTGTTTGGGGTACACAAATCGTCCTTGAAACTCTCAAGGGACGATCCATCAGGAAATTAAAACTTGCGTGCATCGACAAGCTTCCCCCAAGAGTTGGGTTCCGGAATCTCGAAATATTCTGCAAGTTCAAAATCATCGGACGAGATGTCAATTCTGGCAACATGAGAATATATTCATGTGTCATCAAATGTGAGATTACAGTAAAACATTTTAATAGCATTCAAGTAAATAAGTGAAGTTGTATAAACTAACTCATCAAGACAAAGATCATGAAATAATGAGTCATAACGAAAAAATATAGTGAAGTTGATGGGATGACCCGCGCACACAGGCCGTGAACAAAAATCATTGAACCATTCATTTGATGCGTCCAATAAAACAAAAATTCGACCATCGAATGTGTTGGGTCATTGGGTTGTGGTGGATTGAAAAGTGGATGAATAGGTTGATCATCTCGAGGAGGAGAGTTCAATGAGGAAGCACCATCGGTTCTAGCCCTCTTTCCTCTATTGAACAACCTAGGTGCCATTGAATAATGAAAGGAAATTTAAAATTGAGATGGAGAGAAAGAAAGAATTATACCTCAAGAGATTAGTGGAATATGGAAGAGAATGATGCAAAAGCTATTCTTCTTGAGTTTGGGGAAGAAAACCATACTAGATTGAAAATTCTAGGGTTAGGGTTTGGAGAAGATGAAGTTTGAGAGGTTTTAGAGGAGGAAATGGAGAGGAGAGAAAGGGAGAACCCGAATATATGAAAGGGGGTTCGGCTGGTCGGGTGAATCCTGGACCGTAGGATCAAAAAGGATGAATGGCTGAGAGCAATTGGAAGTTCTGGAAAAACCAGACCGAATTCGGCCCAAACTCTGTGTGAGGCAGAGTTTGGCCCGAGTTCTGGGTTCTGGGACCAGAACTGAAACCAGTTTAAAAACAGTTTAAAAATATTGCCAAATTGGAGAAAATGGACAGAAGTGATAACGATTGAAAATTTTAGAAGTAAATGGCCAAGTAGAAAATTTGCAAATGTAAATTGAATGGAGTAAAAGAAAATGAAGTTAGAAAATTTGAATTAATCAAGTTATAAATAAAATTGAACCATGTGATAAACAAGGATTTATGACACAAATCATTACGATAAAACTGCCATGGGGTAGCGGTAGGGGCCGGATTTCAGCTAGCGATAGTCTGAAGACTAGTGCACCGTGTCGTTTAGGCTTTTACGCCTTATTGTCAGAAGGACCCTTTCGACTTGTACCCATAACAAAGTCATCATAAAGAAATATGACATAATCGATATTTACGCAGGCCAATTTAATAAATAACCATTTCATCCAAAATTCCTAATTTACGACAAAGAAAGTTGAATCGCTTTTCGGATAGTGGTTTGGTAAAGAAATCTGCCAGCTGATGATCAGTGTCAATAAATTCTAAATTTATGTTGCCATTGTGTTGATAATCATGCAAAAGGTGGTGACGAATTTCAATGTGTTTCGTGCGTGAGTGACATATAGGGTTCTTAGTAAGGTTGATAGCACTAGTATTATCACAGAATATAGGAATGTGCATAAAAGATAGGTTATAGTCTGCAAGGGTTTGCGTCATCCATAGAATTTGTGCACAACAACGACCAGCTGCGATATATTCAGCTTCTGTTGTGGATAGTGCAATAGAATTCTGCTTCTTGCTAAATTATGAGACTAGAACCTTGCCTAATAAATGACACGTGCCGCTCGTACTTTTACGATCGACTTTGCATCCCGCAAATTCAGCATCCGAATAACCAATAAGGTCAAAGGATATGGTTTTGGGATACCACAAGCCCACTGTAATAGCACCCTTAAGGTATCGAAAGACACGCTTAACGGCGGACATGTGTGATTCCTTAGGACTAGCTTGATAGCGAGCACACAGACAAACACTAAACATGATATTGGGACGACTAGCAGTTAGGTAAAGTAGACTACCAATCATACCTCGATACTTAAGTTGGTCAACAGGTTTGCCGCTTTCATCAGTTTCCAGCTTGGTCGTAGCAGCCATGGGAGTGCTGATTAGTTTGACATTGTCATGATCAAACTTCTTCAGCATATCCTTTGTGTATTTTGACTAGCTGATGAATATTCCTTGCGAAGTTTGTTTGACTTACAATCCAAGTAAGTAGGTGAGCTCCCCCAGCATGCTCATCTCAAATTCGTTCTGCATACACTTAGCGAAATCTTGGCATAGATTTTCATTAGTAGACCCAAATATGATATCATCAACGTAAATTTGAACTAAAAGAATGGTGTCTTGAAAACTTTTGATAAAAAGTATAGTGTCAATCTTCCCTTTTGAAAAAACCCTTATCTAGTAAGAAATTGCTTAGGCGTTCATACCAAGCTCTGGGGGCTTGTTTGAGGCCATATAGCGCTTTCTTAAGTTTGAAAACATGGGCAAAAAATTTGTGATTTTCAAAACCAGGGTGTTGTTTTACAAAAACTTCCTCCTTAATAAAACCATTCAGAAAAGCACTTTTGACATCCATTTGGAAAATTTTAAAATTCTGAAAGTTTGCAAAGGCATAAAATATCTTATTGGATTCAAGTCTTGCAACAGGAGCATACATCTCATCGTAGTCAATACGTTTCTCTTTGTTGTATCCTTGAGCTACTAGACGAGCTTTGTTGCAAGTGACTGAAGCATCTTTATTTAGTTTGTTATGAAAGACCCATTTAGTACCAATAATCGAATGGTTAGCTGGTTTAGGAACAAGTTCGCAGACCTGGCTTCTTTCGAATTGGTTGAGTTCTTCTTGCATAGCTGAAATCCAAAATTCATCATTAAAAGCTTCTAAAACAGTTTTAGGCTCAATTTGCAAAATGAAAACAGTGCTAGTAATGGAATCTCTTAACGATGATCGAGTACTTACTCCGCATGATACCTCACCTATTACCAAGTTTTTTGGGTATGACAGCTTGAACGCGAACTTCTTCGGTAAGCCATCCAGTGAATTGGTTTCAGGGGTGGTATTCATCGGCGTGGAAGTTGATGGTCCAACATCATCGTCGGGGATATCTGTTGTACTATTTTCTTCATCAAAAGTCACATTAGTAGATTTTTTACAATCATTGAGCGTTTGTTGAACACTCTATATCCCTTACTCTTGGCAGCATAGCCAAGAAAAATATAATCATCAGCTTTGGCATCAAACTTGCCTAAGTTGTCTTTGGTGTTAAGGATAAAATAGCGACAACCAAACACTCTAAAATATGAGACATTAGGAGTCCTACCAAACCAAAGCTCCTAGGGTGTTTTCTTCGAAATAGGTCGAATAAGCACCCTATTTAAAACATAGTGTTTTTAGCATTAAAATTCTTTGATTGCAAATTTTAATACAAACAGAACAGTGTTACAATATAGGACTTAGATGTAGTCCTAGGAGTACACTTTTGTTTATCTGGGTTCCTTGTGCCGATGGAGTGAGTCGTAATGCGTTGACTCCGTTGACGATCTGACGACGGTTATCGGTTCTCTGAAGGTTTGGATTGCTCTGGGTGCTGGAGCTTGCTGAGAGGAGGAAGACATTGAGTGTCTGTATCTACCTCTCTGGTGGTACGAAGCCTCTGTATGTTCGTTGTGTAGGTCGATATGTGTGTACGTAGGCCTGGAAGAAGGAAATAGTCCCTCTCTTTATATAGTCTGCAGGCTGGCTGCTCATGCGTGCATGTTGGATGTGCCTGTACGCGGGGACGCCACGTGTTGATTACTGATGGAGGCGCATGGACGATGTGCCATGATCGAGGGGTTGACTTTTTCATACTGCTGTTGTGGACCGACACGTAGCAGAGGAGAAGATCTTTCTATTGCTGAGATCTCGGATGAGTTGAGTCCAAGGACATGTGTCATCGGCCTATGGCTCGGAGATCTCTGATTTGGTGGGGGAATGATCTGGTAAGATGCGCCTAGGATTGGGCGCATGAGGAGACTTTGGCTCGTAACCTTTAGGAGTCACGAACCATTCTGGGCGCATAGCTTTTGAGGCACATACAGAGCTTCAGTAGCGACTTTACTCCTGTATTTTGGGATCAGGGAGAAGTCTGGGGTGCATGGCTTTTGAAGCGCATGCAGAGTTTTAACAGTAACTTTCCTTCTGTCTTTAGGGATCAGTGAAAAGTCTGAGGCGCACAGCTTTTGAGGCGTATGCAGATTTGGGCACATGGTCGCAGAGGCGCATGCGAGATGGTTGGGTGGCCACGTGGAAGTAGCCATCGTAGGGAAGTAATGATGATGCTGACGTTGGCGATGCTTCGTCTTCTGAAAAAGCTGCCGACTGTTCAAACTTCGGGAGACGTGCTGCCAACTCTGTCAGTTCAGCATTTAATGTTTGTGACATTCGATGGACAGCTGAGTAGGCACGTCGATTGGCGTTCTACTAGGCCTATGGGCACGCATGGGGGCGCATCCCCTGTGATGCGCTAGGTGCTGAAAGGCACGTCTGTGTGATGCACGGTCTGGCCGGCGCATCTGCTTCGTGAGACGTCTTTGATGGTTCGACTGTTATGTTTTTCGAGTGCTTTAAATAGCCATTTTGACTTGGCTGAATTCGAAGTGTCCGTTTCATCCATTTAATACAAATTCATTGTACAGAATTCGGAGAGCCATCCACTTGGCGCATGGGTTTGATTTGCCCGGCCTATAAATAGTGGCATGGAGAGAGTTTGCTTCTCGTTCTCTCACATTCTTCCAACATGAACTTCTTTACTCGGATGCATTCTGTTGACGAGATGCTCTCGAGAGTAAAAATGCGACGCAGTGTCTTCGTTGATGCACTTTAAGGTGACTGTTACATCCAAAAGTCGGAGTTAGGGCTTCTGAGGCAGGCGGAAGGTGCCTGTTGCATCCAAAGATAGGGATGCTCGAGCCTCATCTTCATTGTGCAGGAAGACCCGTAGATCAGAATGGCGGTGCTACGGCTTTGGTGGCTCTTTCTTCCTTCAAAATGGGTATAGCCCATTCTGGTTGTGTTGAAAGCTGCTCCTTTGGCCGCAGTTTCGATCACGGTCTTCCTTGGTGTTTGGAGGCTCTTTCGAAGCCTCCCCTGGCCACAGGTTGGCTTGTGGTTCTTTTCCCTTCCTTGGCTAGATGGTTGATTGCCACCCTCATTCTGCTCAATAAATGCTTTATTAGTCGAAGTATTTAGATGACGGTGAGCCTGGCTGGAAGAGCGGCACATAACTGGGCTGCTGAAGGGATGCACATAACTGAGCTGTTGAAAAGGATACGTTTTGCTGAGGGCGCATGGTGGGATGCGCCTGGCTGAGGGCGCATGTTGATTGCTGCGCCTACTTGAGGGCGCATGTTGGCTGCTGGCTGTAGACTTAGGATCTTTTCTTTGTAGAAATTCTCCTTTGTACAGTCTTTCTTAGACATATAGTAGACTTTTATATGTTGAATAAAAAATCCTCTTTTAATGTCTATATTTGTTACTTTTTGCTGTGAAGTATTTTGTCCAAGCTTTGGCGCATGTAGTCTGGCGCATAGACTTTCTGGTTCTGAAATTCCATGCTTCTACACATAGCACGCTGTACTGACAACATCTGCCCAAAAATATTTCGAAAGTAAAAATTTATTCAACATGACTCTAGCCATATCGTCAAGAGTCCTATTCTTCTGCTCCACAACACCATTTTGTTGAGGAGTTCGAGGACAAGAAAACTCATGATCAAAACCATTTGTTTCGCAAAACTTTTCAAAATCAGAATTTTCGAATTCGCCTCCATGATCACTTCGGATTCGAATAATCATGTAGCCTTTTTCGTTTTAGACCTTTTTGGCAAAGATTTTGAAAACTGAAATAGCATCGCTTTTGTTTGAAAGAAAGAAAACCCAAGTAAATCTTGAAAAATCATCTACTATAACAAAAGCATAGAGTTTTCCACCAAGACTGGCTACTCTATTGGGACCAAATAAGTCCATGTGCAGTAATTGTAAGGGTCTAGTAGTACTTACAATGTTTATAGAATGAAATGAAGATTTGGTTGCCTTATTCAGTTCATATTGGACACATACCGTGTCCTTCTTGAATGTGATGTCAGGCAGACCTCTTACTAGCTTCTTTGTCGATAGCCTGGATATAGTATCCATATTGGCATGACCAAGACGCTGGTGCCACAACAGTCTCTCATCCTTGTGGCGTAGAGGCATCTTCCTGCACTGTTAGTATTTATAGATAGATAAAAAATATAAATGTTATCTTCTCTTATCTCTTCAAAAGTAATGTCTTCCGTTGACCTATCATAAATATAGCATTTATTTTATCCAAAGTTAATATCATATCCATGATCAGCAAGATGACTTATGCTGAGCAAGTTATGCTTTAACTCGGTCACTAAGCAGACATCCTTTATTACAGGAGAAGGAGGATAACCAATAGTACCATTTCCTATGATGTAGCCCTTTAAATTGTTACCGAAGGATACATACACTTCCCTCTTCATCGATAGTGATGCGAAAAGATTTGCATCTCCCGTCATATGTCGCGAGAATCCACTATCGAGAATCCACTTGCTTTTAGTTAAGGAAGAAAGGTCCACCTACATCACGAGTAGATGTGACCTTTGGTACCCAAGTTCTTGTGGGTCCTGAAATGTTAGTCTTCGGTACCCATGCATATAGATTAATATCAACTAATTTTCTAATTCTACACTGTGGTGAGATATGACTATGTAATCCACAGTATGTGTAAGTAGCATGCCTATTTGTGTTAGGAGCAGGTTGATGGTGATGTCTACATGCAGTATGGTGATAGTTGTGTGGAACAGCAGGATAGTGACTATATGTAGCAGCAGGATAATAGTTATGTCTATGTGCAGTATGGTGATAGTTAGCAGGATAGTGACTATGTGTAGCAGCAGGAAAATAATTATAAGTAGATTGAGAATGATGTCTACGTACATGTGGTTTACGTGCTGTATAGGAGTACGCGTACATATAAGCATGGTTACGTGCTGCATGTGGGTGACATATTTTATTATTATGAGTGCTCTTGTATTTTGTATGTGTTTTGTGACTGTGTGATTTGGTTTAAGGTTGAGCAACCTGTTTCCCCAATCTGATCTCTAATTTCTTAGAGACAGCATTCAGTTCATTACACTTAGCATTTAGACCATCAATCTTAGCAAAAGAGATCCTATGTTTGTTCTTTTCTTCAGCAAGCTCTTTATTGAGTGCTAAGATCTCTCGTGTTTGCTTCTCAATAAGTGTTTCGGCATCATGTAAGCTTAAATTAAGCTTGGACACCTCATCAGTGACTTTCGTGGGTGGAGTGTCTCTAACATTATCAAGTAAAGAGGAAAGATTTTGAATCTCTATTTTATAGCCTTTGATTTTCTCCTTGGCATGCTTATATTTACTAATGACTTCTTTTGGTCATTTAGTAAGTCATTAAACGCATCGCCAAGTTCATCAAATATAAAGTCATCAAGAGTTTCGCTAGTTACCTTCTCGGATGTTGCCATTAGGCTGACATTAGCAGTGTCTCAAGGAGATTCATCTTCTTCCTCAGACTCACTGGCTTCTCGCTCGTGCCAAATACTAGTGTTGGCGTACTTTCTCGAAGAAGGCTTCTTGTAGGGCTTCTCATATCTGTTACCTTTCTTTGTGAAGGGTCAGTCCTTTCGAACGTATCCAGTCTTTTTGCAGCCGTAGCAAGTTGGTTCTTCCTCGTCGTCTTCTTGTTGTTCCTTCTTCCTTCGATTGAAACGAAGGAACTTCTTGAAATTGAGGACTAGAAGAGCTTGATCATCACCTTCAAAATTGTCATCATCAGTCTCTTCAGGATCAATCCTTCGGCGATGAGCTTTTAGGGTAATCTCTTTTGCCTTTTGAGCAGGTTCGTCGAAGTCTTTGAGGTCGAGCTCGTGGGTCATCAGATTTTCCATCAAAGTTTCCATAGACATTTTGGTGAGATCATTGCCTTCTATAATTGTTGTTACCTTAGGGTTCCAGATCTTCGGTAGCCCCCTAAGTAACTTGCGGATCTTCTCATGATTGGAGTATTGTTTTCCAAGAGATGATAAAGGATTGATGACGTCAAGGACCTTATGAACATTTGGGTGATCGTCTCATTCGGCTTCATCTTGAACACATCGTATTCTTGAATAAGATGACCAATTTTAGATTCTTTGACTTGAGTGGTTCCTTCATGCGTCACTTCCAAAAGCTTCCATACTTCGTGCGAGGTGGTGCATGTCGAGACCCTGTTAAATTCATTCCTGTCTATTGCACAAAAAAGTGCATTAATAGCCCTAGCATCTAGACTCGTCTGTTTCTTTTCCTCGTCAGAATATTTGTCGTTGGGTTTTTCGATGAGATCTCCCTCGACAACTATTCTGGAGGGCTTTTTGTAACCATCGATTACAATGGTCCACAGGTCGAAGTCTAGAGACTTGAGATAGAAACTCATCCTAGTTTTCCAATAGGTGTAGTTGGTTCCAGCAAATAGGGTGGCCTATGAGTAGACTGTCCCTCACCATGGTTGGAAAACATAGGTTGTGTGGTTGCCATAGATCAGCTCTAGGATGTTAGTCCTTGTTAAGGGAACAGAGCTCTGATACCAATTGAAGAACAGGTAGGCAACACTAGAGGGGGTGAATAGAGTTTATAACAATAATAGCCAAATAAAAATTAAACTCTTTTCACCAACAGTAAATAATCAGAGTAGTAAATGCGAAAATAAAAAGATCAAGAGAGCATACGCAAACACAGTAGTTTTTAACCTGGTTTTCCTCGTGGTAGACTAGTCCAGGCCTGAGAACTCGAGCTCAGGATTAAATCTACTATTTATGAAATAGTAGTTATATCCCGTGCCTTTTCTTCAGAAGCACACGTCAACTTCTTACAATGATCGTGATGGAACTGGGGATTCCCAGGACCCTTACTTTGGTGTGCGTATTGATCGATAGAAAGTTAAACAGATTTAATACGTGTTCTAACCCTTCATAGGCGGAAACTAGGGTTTACGAATTATACCTACGGCAGAAAGAAGACAAGTAATTCCTGGCAATCTCGAGCGAACGACCCCAAGATCTTCTATACGTATTCCTTCTTCGAATTGGACGTCGTGTGGGCGACAATCTTCCAACCTTTTCTTCTCCTTGGTAGCCCTCTCTTTCTCTCCTTATATGAATTATGAATTTAGAGAAAGCTTCAGATTTCTGATCAGTAATTTGGCTGCCAGAGAATAGAGGATATATATAGGCTACGACAGGGACCATGAGAAGAAATTAGGGTTAGACCTCCTAACAGATCTGGATATCCCGTGTTCAGCCCGAACACACAATCTAGGCCCATTAATAATAGCTCGGTCCACTAATGAGCTATTGTTGCACTACCTCCCTAATCCAAAATTATGTTTGTGGGCTCCTTTTATTATATGTTCGTTTGGCTCCCCATGTTAAAATATCGTATGTCCGTCGATCAAATTAAGTTACTGACAACTATATTGATTTGACATCTTCTATCCTTAAGTAGTACCGCTCAACTTTATTTGTCATGTCGGATATAATCCACCTGCAAGGTTTATATGACAATCCTTATGAGATCCTTAAGGGGATATCATCAACCGATGTATCGGGACATGGATTCCATTTATAAACAACAGCCCATCATACATACAATGTTGTTACCAAATTCATAGAGGTTGTTGATCCATAATGAATCTCACTCTTTCATGAGTCAAAGTAATGCACACTGCATATACATGTCTGTTATTATATCCGGATTAAGAGCACAAGCATCCATAATAACAGAGGTGTTTGTTCTCTTATGTAGCCAGTACAAAGAGAACAACCTCAAGTGGTCTTGTTCAATACACACAAAGTGTACTAGTGTAAACCTATAGTTAAGATAGACTAATACCAGATTACACTACAACCTTTCCAATAGATTATGTGTAACATCCAATTTCTAAAATGAAGGTATTTTTGAAAATTTGAATTTATAATCAATTTTATTGCTATTTAAATCATGATAGGATTTTTGGTAATTTTTTAAATCAATTTAAAACTGTTCTAAATTATGGCTTGTGATTTTGATACTTTGCTAGTGTAACCTGAGGGACTGCCTGACCTAGAGCCTGACCACGTCATTAGGATGATTTATTTTCACTTTTGAGCACGAGGGTATTTTTGTCATTTGGTCTCTTGGAATTATTTTATGATTTATTGCATTAGTGATTGTTAATTTTGACTTTGCTAGCTGTGACTTAAGAGACTGTCCTAGACTTTGACCTTGACTTTGGTGAGTTTGTTAACATGGTATAGGACCCTAATCTAACTTAAGTTGGCTAAGTTTCATGGAGAGAGTAGGAGGATTTTTGTATTGGACCAAAGGCTAAGGACTTGAGCTAGTTAGCTAGTACAACTTGGCCCATAGCCCATTAGTGAAACCCTAACCCTAATTCTTTCCTTTATGACCAGCCACTAGGTCATTCCCTTCCCTATAAATAATCTCCTAATTAGTTCTTGCCTCTTTTGTATTGAAAGAGCACATAGGAAAAAGAAAGGTTTGTCCATTCTTCACCATTCCATAGATTCTCTATTTTAAATTCTTTTTAACTATAGTTTCTTGCAATAGAGCCTAATACCCTTCTATTTCCAGTTTATGGAGAGTAATCCCAGATTTTGAGCAATTTGGGGATCCGAGCTATCAAGGAGGAACACTTCATTTTGGGGCTTTTTCTTGCTATTTACATCTATAGGTAAAATCCCTTAAATTGTATTTTAATTCCGTTTTCTTTGCATTTAGGGCTAGATCTAGGAGTCCCCTAGCTGTCCCTAGAATTTGGGTGGATTTTTTGTCCGTTTGGTGTCCGTATCGGACACGTATCAGTTGTACTGCCGTGTGTTTGATTAAATGCCACAAAGGGTTTAAAAATTATATTTTTGAAAAGTGTTTAAATAGATTTGTTGTATTATATATACATATTGATTTCATGCTTGACTGAGCACGAATTAGTATCCTTGTCGCGTCCAAATCCGTGTTGGACACGCTGCGCACTTGCTCGGTTTAGTGCCCTGCTGATCGGGGTTGACACAGGAAACGACACGGCGACTCAGGTCATAAAAATTGGCGTGTTCGTGGCCCTAGTGACTGACACCATGCACGTAAAATTTCAGAGGATTTCAATGAGTGGTTCGAGAGATTTTTAACCTGTACTAAAATTTCACACTCGCACACGCGCGCACAGACACGCCCCGATATGCGTCTCGTACGCACGACACGTGTGTTGTGGACACGAGCATGTTTCTCTATCCTAGGCGAACCCTAAGACACGAGCACGAGCCCTCTGGTGTCGTGTGCTGTGTCCTAGCTCGCGTTGCACCTCTGCACGAGGCCTGCTGACACTGTTTCTCTGATGCTGGGTTTTCAGCATATTGGACACGTCGTGTCGACTTCTATGGACACGGCACAGTATGTATGACACCACAGCATGTTCACACACGTTTACCAATCATCAATTTGAAGTTTTTATGTAATTCGAATCTCAATTTTTAGTAAGAATGCGATTTTCTGATACCAGTTTACTGATTATCCATTTCTGGGATTTTAATTATATTGTAAACGGATTTCTAAATGATAATTTGCCACGATTGGTTACCTATATGCATCTGGGAATGACCAACCATGTTAGGGTTATTGTTAGCATAGGATTTTGATTTTCGAATATGCTTTGACTGCTAAAATTGGTAATTATTTAGGAGTACCCTGTAAACTGAACATTTGGTAACTGTCATGTGTTAATCCATTTTTTAACCGATAAATTATATGTTTGATGTAGTGTTATGTCCTGGGTTAGTGTTGGGGTTTGATTCTTGAGTTTTTTGAACTGTTTTCTTCGGTTGATGGACTGATTCACTGTTGAGTATACACTATCACATATGTGCACTGTCTAACCTGGACAGGGACACTGCACACTGTTTTGCGCTGGATTTCATTGTGTTCACAGGGAAATCTGTAACCTGATAATGACACCCTAACACCTTACTTTGTTTTGATAGTATCACACAAATCCACACACCCACATGTCTAAACCTGAACCCTATTCTCTGTTTTCCTATTTGACACAAGAAAACTCACTTGACACCATTGTCATTGACACACACATTATGACATGACACACAATACTGGTTTTAATTCCTGTCAACACACACACCCACAAAACTGAGATTTATATGAGTTCATTACACACCCTTGCACATTGTTTCCCAATTTGAGATGCATGTTACTGTGACATACCCTTGTAAGCATTTCCCTTTATGATACAAGTGGGTTAGGAGTGAGGGGAAGATCTGAGAGGAGAGTGGTGTTCAGGAATTTGGGGTTAGATGTAATGGGATTTGGATTTTAATATATGTTCTAGGTAAATATATATGTGTGTGTGTGTTTAAATATATATATATTATATATATATATATATATATATATATATATATATATATATATATGCATATGTCATGTATTAATGCCTAAACTAAGTATATATGCTGCTATTGATATATTATATACATAGATGCATGCTGTCATGTGGGGCCATTCTCAATAGAGAGGCTATAGGTATCCAGAGGTAAGGGCCAAGTGCAGGTATTTAGCCTGTGTTTGGGGCAGGGCATGAGTAGCTTGTAGGTATTTTAGAGAGGGGAATAGAGTTCTCTATATAAGGAGGTTGCAGTTTGGTCATACATATTAGTGTACCAGTCCCTGTGTCCACTTTGGTCCTTTGTGATGACTTTGTGTCGGGTCCCTACTCTTCCTCTATCAATCCAGCCTATGGTTAGCTTCTCTCACATTGTTAGTCCATGTTATAGGATTCCTGTCCTTGTATGATATCCTATAGCATATAGTATATGGTATATAGAAATGCCTATGATGAATGAATGCAAGCCATTTGCTTGTAAAGCACACACACACAATTTTACCTTGATGCATTGACACTCACAATTGCACTCTCTCTAAATAGGAATGTATAATGTATTCATATATATGGTATGTAATGTATGGCTTGTGGATTGGTGATTGTTGCTGGGTTGTTAGTCTAGACTTGGTTAGGCCTAGTGGGACTTGTTGGACTAGGATTGACCTAGTTGACTAGTATAATTGACCGGGGTTGACCCAAGTTTGACTTTGACCTAGATTGGCCTAGAAATCATATAGATTGCATTGTATGTTCTTATTTACCATTCTGGACATGTCATAACCTATATTCCCTTATTAAGGACATTGTGACTCTGTTGCGACATCTGTTATTGCACTACTCTTTTTCAGAGT